>JAREIK010001926.1:273497-326572 GCA_029783825.1 Sapria himalayana
ATTTATTGTTTATTATTTAGGATATATCTGATTAAAAAAATTATTTATTTAGGGTTTTCGAGATTTAGAAGTTATTCATTTAAGTATTTAGGCAATTAGTTGTATATAGGTTTTATTAAAACAATGAAATAACAAATAAATTATTTTTGATATTTTTTCAAATTTTCAAAGATTATAACCTTTCAAAATATAATAATTTTAATATTTTTAAAAAATGTGAATACAATATTTAGTAATAATAATAATTATTACAATATATAATAAAAACTAAATATAACAATTTTATTGATAGATATTATATCAATTATCAAAAAATAAATTAATAAACTATTACTAATATGATAGATATAAATTAAAATTTAATTACAAAAATTAAAATAATTAAAAATCAAAGTAAATTTATTACTAAATAATAATTTATTTTTTTTAGTTTTTGCCTGATTTTATAAGATTATATATTTTTTTGATAAAAAATAAATTATTTAAATTATATTTGTATCACTCATAATTTATTTTGTAATTAATATTTCAATAAATTATTTAAATTATATTTAAGGTTTACGAGTTTAAAGGTTTGAGTATTTATGGGCTTCGGGGTTTAGGAGTTTAGAGATTTATGTGTTTAGGTATTTAATAGTTTATAAGTTTTATTTAAACAATGATATAACAAAAAATTTATTTTTTGTTATTTTTTCTAAATTTTGAAGGTTATAACCTTTGAAAATATAACAATTTTTAAATTTTTTTAAATGGGGATACTATATTTAGTCATTATAATAATAATAATTAAATATCTTATCAAGTCAATATAAACAATTAATTTGATAGATATTATATTAATGATAAAAAAATTAATTAATAAACTATTATAAATAAGATAAATATTATTTAAAATATATTTGCAAAACCTAAATTTATTCAAAATCAAAGTAAACTAAATTACTAAATAATAATGTTTTTGATGTTTTGCTTCTTTTTAGAAGTTTATATTTTTTGTTCTTAAAAGTATATTATTTAAATTATATTTGTCTTCCTCATAATATATTTTGTAATTTTTAATTCTATAAAACTAAACTAAAAAATAAAAAAAATTATGATTTAAAATTATAATGAATACAAATAAAAGTCATATTTATTATTTATTATTCAGGATATATAGTTTTAATGGTTTAGGTATTTTAGTGATTTAAGTGTTTATGCCTTTAGTGATTTATAGTTTTTATTTAAAGAATGAAAAAACAAAAAATTTAATTTTTTGTTTTTTCTTAATTTTTGAAGGTTCTAACCTTTGAATATATAATAATTTTCAATTTTTTTTAAATGTGAGTATAATATTTAGTTATAATAATTTTAATAATTATATATAATGTAAACTCAATATAAAAACTTTTATTAATAGATATTATAATAATGATCTATAAATAATTAATAAACTATAATTAAAAAGAATGATATAAATTAAAATATAAATGCAAAATCTATATGATACAAAATCAAAATAAAATATTTTACTAAATAATAAATTTTTGTTTTTAAAATTGTGCCTATTTTTATAAGCTTATATTTTTTTTGATGAAATATAAATTATATCTGTCTCACTAATAATTTAATTCGTAATTAATATTTCTATAAAAATAAACTAATAAATAATTAAAATAAAAATTTAAAATTATACTGAATAAAAATTAAAATGAGATTTATTATTTATTATTAATGTATACCAGTTTAATGGTTTTGAGATTTAAAATTTTCTGAAATGTGTATACAATATTTAGTTATAATATTATTAATAATCATACATCATTTAAATTCAATATAAACAATTTTATTGATAGTTATTATAATCATGATCAAAAATTAAATTAATAAATTTACTTCTTTTATAATTGTATATATTTTTTGATTAAAAATAAATTATTTAAATTATATTTGTCACACTCATAATTTATTTTATAATAAATATTTCTATAAAAATAAACTAATAAATAATTAAAATGAATATTTAAAATTATTATAAATAGAAATAAAAATTAGATTTATTAATTATTATGTATTATATAGTGGTTTAATGGTTTATGTATTTAGGTATTACGGGGTTTAAAAGTTTACAAATTTAATTGCATATGCATTTAGTGGTTTAAAGGTTTTATTTAAAAAATAAAATTACAAAAAATTTATTTTTATTATTTTTTGATATTTTCAAAGGTTATAACCTTCAAAAATATAATAATTTTTAAATTTTTTTCAAAAGCGAATTCAATATTAAGTTATAATAATCATTATATCTATATATCATATAAATTTAATATAAATAATTTTAGTGATTAATATTCTAATTATGATCAAAAAATAAATTAATAATCTATTATAAATAAGAAAGATATCAATTAAATATAATTACAAAACATAAAATGATTAATAAGCAAACCAAAATATATTATGAGATAAAAATTTTTTGTTTTGTAATTTTTTTTATTTTAAAAAGTTTATCTATATTTTTTTGATTAAAAAATAATTTACATAAATTAAATTTGTCTAACTCATAATTTATTTCTTAATTAATATTTATATAAAAATAAACAAATTAATAATTAAAATGAATATTTAAAATAATAATGAAAAAAAATGAGATTTATTATTTATTATTTAGGGTATACCAGTTAAATTTAAATTATATCTGTCTCATGAATAATTTATTTTGTAATTAATATTTCCATAAAAATAAACTGATAAATAATTAAAATAAAAATTTAAAATTATACTCAATAAAAATTAAAATCAGATTTATGATTTATTATTAATTTATACAAATTTAATAGTTTAAGTATTTAGTGGTTTTGTCATATAGGTGTTTAGTGATTCATTTTTTTAGGTATTTAGTGGTTTATAGGTTTTATTGAAACAATAAAATAAAAAAAAAATTAGTAATTATTTCTCATTTTCAATGGTTATAACCTTTGAAAATATAATAATATTTAAAATTTTTTGAAATGTGAATACAATATTTAGTTATAATAATAATTTAATAATTATATATCATATAAATTCAATATAAATAATTTTATTGATAGATATTATAATAATGATCAAAAATTAAATTAATAAACTATTAATAATAAGATATATATTAATTTAAAAATTATTTATAAAACCCAAATTGATTCAAAATTAAAGTAAAAAATATTATTGGATAATAATTTTTAATTTTTTAATTTTTACTTATTTTATAAGAGTATATATTTTTTTTTATTAAAAATAAATTATTTAAATTATATTTGTTGCACTCATAATTTATTTTGTAATAAAAATTTATATAAAAATAAAATAATAAATAATTAAAATGAATATTTATAATTATAATAAATTGAAATAAAATTTAGATTTCTTAAATATTAAGTAGTATATAGAGTTTTAATAGTTTATGTATTTAGGCATTACAGGCTTTAATAGTATACTGATTTAATTGTGTATACATTTAATAGATTATAGGTTTTATTTAAAATTTAAAATAATAAAATATTTATTTATATTATTTTTTTATATTTTCAAAGGTTATAACCTTTGAAAATATAATAATTTTTAAATTTTTTTCGAATGTGAATTCAATATTTAGTTATAATAATCATTATATTAATATATCATATAAATTCAATATAAACAATATTATTGATAAATATTCTAATAATGATCAAAAAAAAATTAATAATCTATTATTAATAAGATAGATATCAATTAAATCATTATTACAATACCTATAATGATTCAGAAGAGAAGCAAATTATATTACAATATAATAATTTTTTGTTTTAAATTTTTTTTTCTTTTAATAAGTTTATCTATATTTTTTTGATGAAACATAATTTATATAAATTATATTTGTGTAACTCAATTTATTTTTTAATTAATATTTATATAAAAATAAACAAATAAATAATTAAAATGAATATTTAAAATTATAATGAAAAAAAATGAGATTTATTCTTTATTATTTAGGGTAGACCAGTTTAATTTAAATTATATCTATCTCACTAATAATTTATTTTGTAATTAATATTTCAATAAAAATAAACTGATAAATAATTAAAATAAAAATTTAAAATTATACACAATAAAAATTAAAATGAGATTGATGAATTATTATTAATGGATCCCAGTTTAAAATTTTAAGTATTTAAAGGTTTTTGTTGTTTAAGACTTTAGCGATTTATGTTTTTAGGCATTTAGTGGTTTATAGGTTTTGTTTAAACAATTAAATAACAAAAAAAATATTTTTTGATATTTTTCACATTTTCAAAGGTGAATATAATATTTAGTAATAATAATCATTATAATTATATATAATATAAACTAAATATAAACAATTTTATTCATAGATATGATATGAATTATCATTAAATAAATTAATATGTTATTATTATTATGATGGATATAAATTAAAATATAATTGTAAAACCTAAAATTTTTCAAAATCCAAGTAAAATTTATTACTAAATAATAATTTTTGTTTTTTAGTTTTTGCTTCTTTTTATAAGCATATATATTTTTTTGATGAAAAATAAATTATTTAAATAATATTTGTATGACTCATAATTTATTTTGTAATTAATATTTTAATAAATTATTTAAATTATATTTAAGGTTTACTAGTTTAAAGGTTTACGTATTTATGGGCTTTTGTGTGTTTAGAAGTTTAGATGTTTAAAAGTTTAGGCATTTAGTGGTTTATAAGTTTTATTTAAATTATGATTTAGCAAAAAATTAATTTATATTATTTTTTCTAATTTTTGAAGATTATATCCTTTGAAAATATAAAAATTTTAAAATTTCTTTCAAATCTAAATATAATATTTTTTATAATAATCTTCATAATTATAATTCATTTAAATTCAATATAAATAATTATATTGCTAGATATTATAATTATGATCAAAAAAAAAATTATTTAACTATTATTAATAAAATAGTTATTATTTAAAAAGTATTCGGATAATCTAAATTTATTCAAATCAGAGTAAAATATATTACTAAATAATAATTTTTTTTAATGTTTTGCATTTTTTATAACTTTATATTTTTGTTATTAAAAATAAAGTATTTAAATTATATTTGTCTCACTCATAATTTATTTTGTAATTTATAATTCTATAATAATAAACTACTAAATAATTAAAATGAATATTTAAAATTATAATGAATACAAATAAAATTGAAATTTATTATTTATTATTCAGGATATATCGGTTTAATGGTTTAAGTATTTAGGTGTTTTGAGGATTTGGAGTTTAGTGATTTAATTGTTTTGACCTTTAGTGATTTATTGTTTTTTTTAAAGAAAGAAAAAACATAAAAATTATTTTTTTTGATTTTTTTTTAAATTTTTGAAGGTTGTAACCTTTTAAAATATAATAATATTTAATTTTTTTTAAATGCATATATAATATTTAGTTATAATAATCTTAATAATTATATATAATGTAAACTTAATATATATAATTTTATTGATAAATATTATAATAATGATAATAAATAAATTAATAAACTTGTATTTATAAGAATGATATAAATTAAAATATAATTGTAAAATCTAAAATAATTCAAAATAAAAATAAGATAGATTATTTAATAATAATTTTTATTTTTAAAATTTTGCCTCTTTTTATGAGCATTTTTTTGATGAAAAATAAATTATTTAAATTATATATGTCGCACTAATAATTTATTTTGTAATTAAGATTTCTATAAAAATAAACTGATAAATAATTAAAATGTATATTTAAAATTATAATGAATAATAATAAAACTGAGATTTATGATTTATTATTTAGACTATACTAATTTAATGATTTAAGTATTTATGGGCTTCGGGGTTTAGTAGTTTAGTCATTTTAGTATTTAGTCTTTTAGTGGTTTATAGGTTTTAAATAAAAAATAAAATAACAAAAAATTTATTTTTGTTATTTTTTCTCATTTTCGAAGGTTATAAGCTTAGAAAATATAATAGTTTTTAAATTTTTTTTTGAAAAGTGAATAAAATATGAAGTTATAATAATCATAATAATTATATATCATATAAATTCAATATAAACTATTTTATTGATATTTATTATAATATTGTTCATAAAAAAGTAATAACCAATTATTAATAAAATAAATATTGTTTAATATATATTTGCAAAACCTAAAATGACTCAAAATCAAAGTGAAATATTTTACTAAATATTAATTTTAAATTTTTAAATTTTTGTATCCATTTATAAGCCTATATATTTTTTGATGAAAAATAAATTATTTAAATTATATTTGTCTCACTAATAATTTATTTTTTAATTTATATTTCTATAAAATTAAACTAATAAATAATTAAAATGTATTTTTAAAATTATAATGAATACTAATAAAAATGAGATTTATGATTTATTATTTAGGGTAAACTATTTAATTGTTTAAGTATTTTGTGGTTTTGGGGTTAAGGAGTTTATTTATTTATATGTTTACACATTTACGTGTTTATTGGTTTTATTTAATCGATGAAATAAAAAAAATTTATTTTTATGAATTTTCATGATTTTAAAAAGATATGTCCTTTAAAAATATAATAATTTTTTAATAGTTCTAAAATATGAATGCAATACTTAGTTATAATAATCTTAGTTCTAAAATATGAATGCAATACTTAGTTATAATAATCTTAACAATTATATTTGTTGTAGATTATATATAAAAAAATGTTTTAATATATATTATAAAAATGATCAAAAAATAAAATAATAAACTATTATTAATAAGATAGATATTAATTAAAATATATTTGTAGAACCCAAAATAATTCAAAATTAAAGTAAATTATATTACTAAATAAAATTTTAAATTTTTAAAATTTTGTTTATTTTTATAAGATTATTATTTTTTTCCTAAAAAATAATTTATTTAAATTATATCTGTCTCACTCATTATTTATTTTGAAATTAATATTTCGATAAAAATAAACTAAAAAATAATTAAAATGAATATTTAAAATTATAATGAATACAAATAAAAATGAGATGTATTATTTATTATTTAGGTTATATAGGTTTAATGGTTTAAGTTTTTAGGGGGTTTTGGGGTTTAGGAGTCAAGAGATTTAAATGTTTATGCATTTAGTGGTTTTTAAGTTTTATTTAAATAATGAAATAATAAAAAATTATTTTTGTGATTTTTTATCATTTTTGAAGGTTATAACCTTTAAAAATATAATAATTTTTAAATTTTTTTCAAATGTAAATATAATATTTAGTTATAATAACTTAATAATTATAAGGCATTTTAATTGTATATAAGTAATTTTATTATTTGATATTATAAAAAAATCAAATAATAAATTAATAAACTATTATTAATAAGATTGATCGCAATTAAAAAATAATTGCGAAACCTATATATAATGATTCAAAATCAAAGTAAAATATATTACTAAATAATAATTTTTTGTTTTTAAATTTTTACTTATTTATATAAGCTTATTTTTTTTATGATTAAAAATAAATTATTAAAATTTTAATTGTCTCACTCATTATTTATTTTGTGATTGATATTTCTATAAAAAATAAACTAATAACTAATTAAAATGAATATTTAAAATTATAATGAATACAAATTAAAATGAGATTTATGATTTATTATATATGATATACAGGTTTAATGGTTTGATTATTTAGGAGTTTTGTCATTTAGGAGTTTAGCAATTTATCTTTTTAGGCATTTAGTGATTTATAGGTTTTATTTATATAATAAAAATTTTAAATTCTTTTTTTGATTTTCTCTGATTTTCAAAGGTAATAATCTTTGAAAATAAAATACTTTTTAAATATGTTTAAAATGTGAATACTATGTATAATTATATTAATCTTACAAATTATATATCATATAAATTCAATATAAATAATTTTAATGATAGATATTATAATAATGATGAAAAATTAAATTAATAAACTAATATTAATAATATTAATATTAATTAAAATATATTCACATAACACAAGTGATTCAAAGTCCAATAAAAAAGTATTTCTAAATAATAATATTTAATTTTTAAAATTTTCCTTCTTTTTAAAGGTTATATTTTTTTTATTAAAATTAATTATTTAAATAATACTTGTCTCACTCAAAATTTATTTTGTAATTAATTTTTCTAAAAAGTTAAACTATAAATAATTAAAATTAATATTTAAAATTATAATAAATAGAAATAAAAATGAGATTTATTATTTATTAACTAGTAAATAGCTCTTAAAAGGTTTAAAAATTTAGGGTTTTCGAGATTTATGAGCTTACTGATTTAAGTAAGTAAGCATTTAATGATTTATACGTTTTATTTAAAAAATTAAATAACAAAAATTTATTTTTATTATTTTTTTTCTCATTTTTTAAGGTTATAACCTTTGAAAATATAATAATTTTTAAATTTATATCAAAAGTGAATACAATTTTTTGTTATACTAATCATTATATTTATATATTATATAAATTCAATATAACCAATTTAATTAATAGATATTCTAATAATGATCAAAAAAAAATTAATAATCAATTATTAATAAGATAGATATCAATTAAAATATAATTACAAAACCAAAAATAATTCAAAAGCAAAGCAAAATATATTACAATATAATAATTTTTTTGTTTTCAAATTTTTTTATTTTAAATAGTTTATCTATATTTTTTGATTAAAAATAATTTATATAAATTATATTTATCTAACTCATAATTTATTTTATAATTTATATTTATATAAAAATAATCAAATAAATAATTAAAATGAAATTTAAAATTATAATGAAAAAAAGAATGAGATTTATTAATTATTATTTAGGGTATACTAGTTTAATTTTAATTATATCTGTCTCACTAATAATTTATTTTGTAATTAATATTTCTATAAAAATAAACTGATAAATATTTAAAATAAAAATGTTAAATTATACTGAATAAAAATTAAAATGAGATTTATTATTTATTATTAATGTATACTAGTTTAATGGTTTAAGTATTTAGATGTTTTGTCATTTGAAAATTTAGTGATTTATGTTTTTAGGCATTTAGTGGTTTATAGGTTTTATTTAAACAATAAAATAATAAAAAAAAATTTATAATTTTTTCTCATTTTCATAGGTTATAACCTTTAAAAATATAATAATAATTAAAATATTTTTAAATGTAAATATAATATTTTAGTTATAATAATATTAATAATTATATATCATATAAATTCAATATAAACAATAATAATGATAGATATTATAATAATGATCAAAAATTAAATTAATAAACTATTAATAAAAAGATAGAAATTAATTAAAAAATATTTACAAAAACAATTTGATTCAAAATTAAAGTAAAATATATTACTAGATAATAATTTTAAATTTTTAAATTATTGATTCTTTTATATGCGTATATATATTATTTCATTAAAAATAAATTATTTAAATTATATTTTTCGTGCTCATAATTTATTTTGTAATAAATATTTCTATAAAAATAAACTAATAGATAATTAAAATTAATATTTAAAATTATAATAAATTGAAATAAAAAATAGATTTATTATTTATTATGTATTATATATTGGTTTACTGGTTACTATATTTAGGCATTACGGGGTCTAGGATTTACTTATTTAATTGTGTATGTATTTAGTAGTTTATAGGTTTTATTTAAAAAATAAAAAAACAAAAAATTTATTTTTATTATTTTTTGATATTTTCAAAGGTTATAACATTAGAAAATATAATAATTTTAAATTTTTTTTCAAAAGTTAATTCAATATTTAGTTATAATAATCATTATATTTATATATCATATAAATTCAATATAAACTATTTTATTGATAAATATTCTAATAATGATCAAAATATAAATTAATAATCTATTATTTATAAGATAGAAATTATTGATAATATAATTACAAAACCTAAAATGATCCAGAAGCAAAGCAAAATATATTACTATATAATAATTTTTTGTTTTGAATTTTTTTTTCTTTTAAAAAGTTTATCTATATTATTTTGATTAAAAATAATTTTATAAATTATATTTTTCAACTCATAATTTATTTTGTAATTAATATTTATATAAAAATAAACAAATAAATAATTAAATTTGAATATTTAAAATTAAAATGAAAAAAAATGAGATTTATTCTTTATTATTTAGGATATACCAGGTTTAATTTAAATTAGATCTATCTCACTAATAATTTATTTTGTAATTAATATTTTTATAAAAATAAACTGATAGATAATTAAAATAAAAATTAAAATTATACTGAATAATTAAAATAATTTATTTTGTTCCTCTCTCATCTCTTGAATGATTGCTAAAGCTCTAACCAAAATAATAGGAGCGTTTACATTATCTCTAATATGTCTCATCATATTTGATGTTGAATCACTGGACTATCAAAGGTAATTTTACTCATGTACTTTAAAAGACTAAACCAAAGTTGTACCCCTATGTGTTAAAATATCTAGTTGTTGAGGATGCTATTTATATTGAATATTGTAATTTCTTCTAAAATATATCTCATGCACACACTCAAAGCACTTTTTTTAAAACATAGTTCACCTCTAAAATATAACCACATTGTAGCCTATTAAAAAAAACTAGCCCCAGGGCAGTTTGAGCAGGGCAAGAAGAATGGGCTCCCTTTAAATCAAGAATCAAAAAATTTATTTTATTGGAATTCTAAGCCCTTTTTTCATATCCTCATGGATATGAAAAGTATCATTTCTTTTTTTTTATATTAAATGAGTTATGTATACAAGCTCACGATACCCAAAAAGTTGTAATTAAATAATATTCAAATGTATAAAAGGTTTTAATCATTGCTCAAAATATTAGTCTTGCATATTGACACTTGAGGTCACAAATCAAAGGAAAAGCCATAGTGATATTTCCAATCCCAAGAATTTTAGCTATAGAAAGTTATAAGAGTAGTAATCGAGCTTTAACTATTTCTAGGGTCATGACTTTTGCTCTTGAGGAATGTCCAAGGTTACAATCATTCATAGTGCAATGACTTTGCAATATAAAGATAAAAACAAAAGCTATGGTGATATCCAATACTGTGACTTAGTATTATAGTGATTAAATATGTATTCATGATCATTCTTAGTGCCATGACACTATGTTCAACAGAGAGACACAAGTTATGGCATATTCTCATCGATATGATTTTGTGTTCTAGAGACAAAATATACAATCATGACCATTGCTAATGCTACAATAATCCAAAGCAAGAAATAGACTGAATCCATAACTCATCCCTTGAGTCATGACTTTGTGTTACATATACAAAAAGATAAATCTGTGACATTCCTAAAAGTTGTAAATTCCAATTTAAATTTAAAACTTAGTCATTTGATTATAAAAGTGCAAAACATGATATTTAGGATTTATGGTTTCTGGATTAGGGTTATAGTTTATGGTTTATGGTTTAGGATTTAAATTTTATGGTTTATGGTTTTTTTTTTGAAAATACACACTTTATTTATCATTTAGGCACACAACTTACAAGAGACTAAAAAGCTGACTAATTTAGGCCAGCCCACCAAATCCTATGTACCTTAAAGATTATATTCATAAAATACATAAAAAATACATAATGCCTAATAATTCCAAGCATACGAATACAACTAAAATCACCTGGCATTCCCGGACATCAGAGTTGGTATTGAGTCATTATGCGCACTGCATCCTTTCCATTCGGATTTGTCCAAGCCTTTTGGATGAACCTGAATGATGCACCATATTAGAACTATGCAAATATAAGATTGTGCATGTGTATGACATGCAGCATCAAGCGTTTGCCGAAGTCATTGCTATGCAATGGAATACATGTAAAACTGAATACCCATAAATCCACAAGTCCATATCTATAGCACATTGTCAATTCATTCTTTCCTCTAAATTCCACATTCTTTTGCTCCAATGATCTTCAAAAGAGTATCTCTTTGGTTAGAATGCTTCCTACTTAAGCTCCAAGAAATGGCTGTATGTTGCACCAACAAAAAATCAAAAAATATGCATGCATCGGTGTGCTTGTGTGATGAAGTCCATCTCATTGTCTAATTATCTACGCATACAACCAAGCTAGAATACAAGTAAAAATACAAATTGCTATAAAGATGGGTCTTCGCTCCCGGAAGTGTAGCATCGCCTAATCTGTATTTAAAAAATATATTAGTGGGCCCCACTTATAGATACTCATGGGTCCAGTTGCCCTCATAGCATGCTACATAGAGAATAGACATGATTGTGTGTGTGAGTATGTCATGATCCGTCTCTACAAGTAGATGGTGCATATAAAGTCCAAAATACAAATAAGACTACAAACATAAACTACAATTTTGAATCTTTCGCTCCCGTGTGGCTGGTCTGGACTACATTGCTTACTAGCCCTGCTTGGTGATGCTTCGGATTTTTCCGGCTCTTCAAAATCTAAATTTATTCAAAATCAAAGTAAAATATATTACTTAATAATAATTTTTTTAATGTTTTTCTTTTTTAATAACTTTATATTTTTGTTATTTTAAATTAATTAATTAAATTAATTTGTCTTAGACATAATTTAATTTGTAATTTATAATTCTATAATAATAAACTAATAAATAATTAAAATAATTATTTAAAATTATAATGAACACAAATAAAATTGAGTTTTAATATTTATTATTAAGGATATATCGGTTTAATAGTTTAAGTATTTAGGTGTTCTTCGGTTTAGAAGTTTAGTGATTTAAGTGTTTAGACCTTTAGTGATTTATAGTTTTATCTAAAGAATTAAAAAACAAAAAATTTATTTTTTGAAGGTTATAACCTTTGATAATATAATAATTTTTAATTTTTTAAAATTTGAATATAATATTTAGTTATAATAATCTTAATAATTTTATATAATGTAAACTAAATATAAATAATTATATTAATAAATATTATAATAATGATCAAAAAATTAATTAATAAACTTGTATTAATAAGAATGATGTAAATTAAAATATAATTGTAAAATCTAAAATGATTCAAAATAAAAATAAGATATATTAATAAAAAATAATTTTTTATTTTTAAATTTTGCCTCTTTTTATAAGCACATATATTTTTTTTGATGAAAAATAAATTATTTAAATTATATCTATCTGACTAATAATTTATTTTGTAATTAATATTTCTATAAAAATAAACTGATAATTAATTAAAATGAATATTTTAAATTATAATGAATACTAATAAAAATTAGAATTATGATTTATTATTTAGACTATACTAATTTAATGTTTTGAATATTTATGAGCTTCGGGGATTTGGAGTTTAGTCATTTTAGTATTTAGTAATTTAGTGGTTTATAGGTTTTATATATATAATAAAAATAAAAATTTTCTTTTTTTGATTTTCTCTGAATTTCAAAGGTTATAATCTTTGAAAAAAAAATACTATTTAAAATTATTTTAAATGCGAGTACCATGTATAATTATATTAATCTTACTAATTATATATCATATAAATTAAATATAAATTATTTTAATGATAGATATTATAATAATGATCAAAATTTAAATGAACAAACTATTATTAAAAATCTAAATATTAATTAAAATATATTTACATAACAAAAAATGATTCAAAATCAAATCAAAATATATTACTAACTAATAATATTTAATTTTTGAATTTTTTCTTCATTTTTTAAGCCTATATTTTTTTGATTAAATATAAATGATTTAAATATTATTTGTCTCATTCGAAATTTATTTCGAATTAATTTTTCTAAAAAATTAAACTATAAATAATTAAAATGAATATTTAAAATTATAATAAATAGAAATATAAATGAGATTTATTATTTAATAAGGAGAATATATTTATTAAAAGGTTTATGTATTTAGGGGTTTCGGGGTTTATGAGCTTATTGATTTAAGTAATCATTAACTGATCAATAGGTTTTATTTAAAAAATGAAATGACAAAAAATTTATTTTTATTATTTTTTCTCATTTTTTAAGGTTATAACTTTTGAAAATATAATATTTTTTAAATTTTTTTCAAAACAATATTTATTTATAATAATCATAATAATTATATATCATATAAAATCAAAATAAACAATTTTATTGATAGATATTCTATAATTATCAAAATATAAATTAAAAATCTATTATGAATAAGATTGATATTACTTAAAATATAATATCAAAACCTAAAATGATTCAAAAGCAAAGCAAAATATATTACTAAATAATAATTATTTGTTTTTAAATTTTTATTCTTTTTATAAGCTTATGTATTTTTTGATGAAACATTATTTTTATAAATTATATTTTTAATTCATATTTTATTTTATAATTAATACAGATATACAGATTAAAAACTAAAAATCAAAATGATTTTTTTTAAATTATAATTAATAAAAATAAAAATGAGATTTATTAATTATTATTTAGTGTATACCGGTTTATAGGATTATCTATATAGGGGTATCAGAATTTTGTAGTTTAGTGATTTAAGTGATTAGGCATTTAGTGGTGTATTAGTTTTATTTAAACAATGAAATAATAAAAAAAATATATTTTTTTTATTTTTTCACATTTTCAGATGTTATAACTTTTGAAAATATTATAATTTAAATTTTTTTTTCAAAAGTGAATATAATATTTAGTTATAATAATTATTATATTTATATATCATATAAATTCAATATAAAGATTTTTATTGATAAATATTCTAATAATGATCAAAAAATAAATTAATAATTTATTATTAATAAGATATATATCATTTAAAATATAATTACAAATTTTAAAATGATTCAGAAGCTAAGTAATAATATTTAGTTATAATAATCTTAAAAATTATAACACATTTAAATTCAATATAAGTAATTTTATTGATAGATATTATAATAATGATCAAAAAAGAATTAATAAACTATTATTAATAAGATTGATAGCAATTAAAATATAAATGCAAAACCTATAATGTTACAAAATCAAAGTAAAATATATTACTAAATGATAATTTTTTGTTTTTAAATTTTTACTTCAATTTATAAGCTTATATTAATTTTTTGATTAAAAATAAATTATTAAAATTATATTTGTCTCACTCTTTATTTATTTTGCAATTAATATTTCTTTAAAAAATAAACTAATAAATAATTAAAATGAATGTTTCAAATTATTATGAATACAAATTAAAATGAGATTTATGATTTATTATATATGGTATACCAGTTTAATGGATTATTAATTTAGGGGTTTTGTCGTTTAGGAGTTTAGCAATTTATGTTTTTAGGCATTTAGTAGTTTATAGTTTGTATTTATATTAAAAAAATAAAAAAAAATTTTGATTTTAGTTGATTTTCAAAGGTGATAACCTTTAAAAATAAAATAATTTTTAAAATTTATATAATAGCAAAATTAATTACAAAATTAATTTAGAATGAAACAAATATTATTTAAATAATTTATTTTTAATCAAAAATAAAATAAGCTTATAAAAAGAAGGACAAATTTAAAAATTAAATATTATTATTTAGTAATATATTTTGATTTGATGTTGAATCATTTTGTGTTATGTAAATATATTTTAATTAATATTTATATTATTAATAATAGTTTATTAATTCAGTTTTTGATCATTATTATAATATCTATCATTAAAATTATTTATATTGAATTTACATGTTATATAATTAGTAAGATTAATATAATTATACACAGTATTCACATTTCAAAAAATTTTAAAAATTATTTTATTTTTAAAGGTTATAACCATTGAAAATTAGAAAAAATCAAAAAAAAATTATTTTTATTATATAAATAAAACCTATAAACCACTAAATACCTATAAATATAAATTCATAAACTCCTAATCGTAAAAACTCCTAAATAATCAAGCAATTAAACTTGTATACCACATATAATAAATCATAAATCTGATTTTAAATTGTATTCATTATAATTTTAAATATTCATTTTAATTATTTATTAGTTTATTTTTTATAAAAATAAATAATGAGAGAGACAACTATAATTTTAATAATTTTTTTTAATCAAAAAAATATATAATCATATAAAAATAAGTAAAAATTTAAAAACAAAAAATTATTATTTAGTAATATATTTTACTTGGATTTTGAATCATTATTTATAGGTTTTGCAATTATATTTTAATTGCTATCAATCTTATTAAGAATAGTTTATAAATTTATTTTTTGATCAATTTTATAATATCTAACAATAAAATTAATTATATTGAATTTAAATTTTTTATAATTATTAAGATTATTATAACTAAATATTATATTTTCATTTGAAAAAAATTTAAAAATTATTATATTTTCAAAGGTTATAACCTTCAAAAATGATAAAAATTATTATTGTATTCTTATTTTAGAAAACAATAATAATTATTATAACTAAGTATTGTATTCTTATTTTAGAAGTATTAAAAAATTATTATATTTTCAAAGGTTATAACCTTTGAAAATCACGAAAATTCATAAAAATAAATTTTTTGTTATTTCATTGATTAAATAAAACCTATAAACACCAAAATGTGCAAAAATATAAATCAATAAACTTCTTAACCCCAAAACCACAAAAAAATTAAACCATTAAATAGGTATACTATAAATAATAAATCATAAATCTCTTTTTATTAGTATTTATTATAATTTTAAATATTCATTTTAATTATTTATCAATTTTTTTTATAGAAATATTAATTACAAAATAAATTATTAGTGAAAAAGATAAAATTTAAATAATTTATTTTTCATCAAAAAAATATATAGGCTTATAAAATGAGGCAAAATTATTAAAATAAAAAATTATTATTTAGTAATATATCTTATTTTGATTTTGAATCATTTTAGATTCTACAATTATATGTTAATTTATATCATTATTATTAATACTAGTTTATTAATTTATTTATTGACCATTATTATAATATCTATTAATAAAATTATTTATATTTAGTTTACATTATTTATAATTATTAAGATTATTATAACTAAATATTTTATTCACATTTAAAAAAAATAAAAATTATTATATTTTCAAAGGTTACAACCTTCAAAAAATTAATTTTTTTGTTTTTTAATTCTTTAGATAATAACTATAAATCACTAAAGGTCTAAACACTTAAATCACTAAACTCCTAAACCCAAGAACACCTAAATACTTAAACTATTAAACTGGTATATCCTTAATAATAAATAATAAATCTCAATTTTATTTGTGTTCATTATAATTTTAAATAATTATTTTAATTATTTATTAGTTTATTATTATAGAATTATAAATTAAAAAATAAATTATGAGTAAGACAAATTAATTTAAATAATTTATTTATAAAAACAAAAATATAAAGTTATTAAAAAAGCAAAACATTTAAAAAATTATTATTAAGTAATATATTTTACTTTGATTTTGAATAAATTTAGATTTTGCAAATATATTTTAAAAAATATATATCTTTTTAATAATAGTTTATTAAATTTTTTTTGATCATTATTATAATATCTAGCAAAGTAATTATTTATATTGAATTTAAATGACTTATATTTATTAAGATTATTATAACTAAATATTATATTTACATTTGAAAAAAATTTAAAAATTATTATATTTTTAAAGGTTATAACCGGCCAAAATTAAAAAAAATATTAAAAATAAATTTTTTGTTATATCATTGTTTAAATAAATTTTATAGACCACTAAATGCCTAAACACTTAAACATCTAAACTCGTAAATACAAAAGCCCCTAAATACTTAAAGCATTAAACTCGTAAACCTTAAATATAATTTAAATAATTTATTAAATTAGTAATTACAAAATAAATTATGAATGATACAAATATAATTAAAATAATTTATTTTTAATCAAAAAAAATATAAGTATATAAAAAGAAGCAAAAACTAAAAAAATTATTATTTTGTAATAAATTTTACTTGGATTTTGAATATTTTTAGGTTTTGCATTTATATTTTAATTTATATATATCATATTAATAATAGCATATTAATTTATTTTTTGAAAATTGATATCATATCTATCAATAAAATTGTTTATATTTTGTTTATATTATATATTATAATGATTATTATTACTAAATATTGTATTCACATTTTTAAAAAATTTTAAAATTATTATATTTTCAAAGGTTATAACCTTTGAAAATATGAAAAAATATCAAAAATAATTTTTTTGTTATTTCTTTGTTTAAATAAAACCTATAAACCACTAAATGGTTAAAAACATAAATCGCTAAAGTCATAAACAAAAAAACCTCTAAATACTTAAAATATTAAACTAGTATACATTAATAATAATTCATAAATCTCATTTTAATTTTTATTCAGTTTAATTTTAATTTTTTTTTAATTATTATCAGTTTTTTTATAGAAATATTAATTACAAAACAAAGTATTAGTGAGACGGATCTAAATTAAATTAGAACAGTATACCCAAAATAATAAAGAATAAATCTCAATATTATTTTTTTCATTATAATTTTAAATATTCTTTTTAATTATTTATTTGTTTGTTTTTATATAAATATTAAATACAAAATAAATTATGAGTTAGACAAATATAATTTCTATAAATTATTTTTCAATGAAAAATATAGATAAACTTATAAAAAGAATAAAAAATTTAAAACTAAAATTTATTATATAGTAATATATTTTGCTCTCCTTCTGAATCATTTTAGGTTTTGTAATTATATTTTAATTGATATCTATCTTATTAATAATTGTTTATTAATTTATTTTTTGATCATTACTAGAATATTTATCAATAAAATTCTTTATATTGAATTTATATGATATATAAATATAATGTTTAATATAACTAAATTTTGTATTCACTTTTGAAAAAAATTTAAAAATTATTATATTTTCAAAGATTATAACCTTAAAAAACGAGAAAGATAATAAAAATAAATTTTTTGTTATTTCATTTTTCTAATTAACCCTATAGATCATTAAATGCTTACTTACTTAAATTAGTAATCTCATAAATCCCGAAACCCCTAAATACATAAACCTTTTAATAGTAGTATACTACTTAATAAATAATAAATCTCATTTTTATTTCTATTTATTATAATTTTAAATATTCATTTTAATTATTTAGAGTTTAATTTTTTAAAAAATTAATTACAAAAAAATTTCGAGTGAGACAAATATTATTTAAATAATTTATTTTAATAAAAAAAATATATGCTTATAAAAAGAAAGAAAATTTTAAAAATTAAATATTAATATTTAGTAATATATTTTGATTTGATTTTGAATCATTTTGTGTTATGAAATTTATTTTAATTAATATTTATATTATTAAAAATAGTTTATTAATTTAATTTTTGATAATTATTATAATATCTATCATTAAAATGAATTTATATTGAATTTATATGATATATAATTTGTTAGATTAATATAATTATACATTGTATTCACATTTCGAAAAATTTTTAAAATTATTTTATTTTCAAAGTTTATAACCTTTGAAAATAAAAAAAAATCAAAAAAAGAATTTTAAATTTTTATTATATAAATAAAACCTATAAGCCACTAAATACCTAAAAACATAAATTGCTAAACTCCTAAACGACAAAATTCATAAATAATCAAACCATTAAACCGGTATACCATATATAATAAATCATAAATATCATTTTAAATTGTTTTCATTATAATTTTAAATATTCATTTTAATTATTTATTAGTTTATTATTATAGAATTATAAATTACAAAATATATTATGAGTAAGACAAATATAATTTAAATAATTTATTTTTAATAAAAAAAATATAAACTTATAAAAAAAGCAAAACATTAAAAAAAATCTATTTAGTAATATATTTTACTTTGATTTGAATAACTTTAGATTTTGCAAATACTTTATAAATAATATCTATTTTATTAACAAAAGTTTATTAATTTATTTTTTCATCATTATTATAATATCTAGCAATGTAATTATTTATATTGAATTTAAATGACTTATATTTATGAAGATTATTATAAATAAATATTATATTTACATATAAAAAAATTTAAAAATTATTATTTTTTCAAAGGATATAACCTTCAAAAATTAGAAAAAATAAAAAAAATAAATTTTATGTTAAATCATTGTTTAAATTAAACTTATAAACCACTAAATGCCTAAACACTTAAACCTCTTAACTCTTAAACACAAAAGCCCCTAAATACTTAAACCTTTAAACTCGTAAACCTTAATTATAATTTAAATAATTTATTAAAATATTAATTACAAAATAAATTATGAGTGATACAAATATAATTTAAATAATTTATTTTTCATCAAAAAAAAATATATAAGCTTATAAAAAGAAGCAAAAACTAAATAAAATTATTATATAGTAATAAATTTCAATTTGATTTTGAATAATTTTAGCTTTTGCAATCATATTTTAATTTATATCTATCATATTAATAATAGCATATTAATTTATTTTATGATAATTGATTTAATATCTATCAATAAAATTCTTTATATTTTGTTTAGATTATATATAATTATAATTATTATTATTACAATATATTGTATTCACATTTTTAAATAATTTTAACATTATTATATTTTATAAGTTTATAACATTTGAAAATGTGAGAAAATAGCAAAAATAATTTTTTTGTTATTTCATTATTTAAATAAATCTTATAAACCACTAAATGCCTAAACACTTAAATCAATAACTTCTAAATCTCTAAAACCCTAAAAACATAATACTTTTAAACTAGTATACCATAAATAATAAATAATAAATGTCAATATTATTTTTTTCATTATAATTTAAAATATTAATTTTAATTATTTTTATATAAATATTAAACTCAAAATAAATTATGAGTTAGACAAATATAATTTATATAAATTATTTTTCTTCGAAAAATATAGATAAACTTATAAAAAAAATAAAAAATTTAAAAACTAAAATTTATTATATAGAAATATATTTTGCTCTCCTTCTGAATCATTTTAGATTTTGTAATTATATTTTAATTGATATCTATCTTATTAATACTTGTTTATAATTTATTTTTTGATCATTATTAGAATATTTATCACTAAATTTGTTTATATTGAATTTATATGATATATATGTATTAATATTATTATAACTAAAATATTATATTTACATTTAATGATTATTATAACTATATATTAAATTCACTTTTGAAAAAAATTTAAGAATTATTATATTTTCAAAGGTTATAAACTTTGGAAATATGATAAAATAATAAAAATAAATTTTATGTTATTTTATTTTTTAAATAAAACCTATAAACCACTAAATGCATACACAATTATATCAGTAAACTCCTAAACCCCATAATGCCTAAAAAGATAAACCATTAAACCGCTATATACTACTTAATAATTAAGAAAATAAATTTTTATTTCAATTTTTTATTATTTTATAAATTCATTTTAATTATTTATTAGTTTATTTTATATAAATTTTTATTACAAAATAAATTATGAGTGCTACACATATAATTTAAATAATTTATTTTTAATCAAAAAAATATTTAAACGCTTTTAAAAGTAGTATAAAAAAGTATTATTAAAATTAAAAATTATTATCAACTAATATATTTTACTTTAATTTTGAATCAATTTGTGTTTTGTAAATATTTTTTAATTAATATCTATCTTATTATAAATAGTTTATTTATTTAATTTTTGATCATTATTATAATATCTATCAAAAAAATTGTTTATATTTATTTTATATGATATAGAATTATTAAAATTATTATAACTAAATATTGTATTCAAATTTCAAAAAATTTTAAATATTATTAAATTTCCAAAGGTTATAACATTTGGAAATCACAAAAAATTACAATTTTTTTTTGTTATTTTTTTGTTTAAATAAAATCTATAAATCACTAAATGCCTAAAAAGATAAATAGCTAAACTCATAAATGACAAAACCTCAAAATACTTAAAGCATTAAACTGGTATACATTAATAATAAATCAGAAATCTTATTTTAATTTTATTCACTATAATTTTAAATTTTTATTTTAATTATGTATCAGTTTATTTTTATAGAATATTAATTACAAAATAAATTATTAGTGAGACATATATAAGTTAAATTAAACTGGTATACCCTAAATAATAAATAATAAATTTAATTTTTTTTAATTATAATTTTTAATATTCATTTTAATTATTAATTTTTTATTTTTATATAAAAATTAATGAAAAAATAAATTATGAGTTAGACAAATATAATTTATGTAAATTATTTTTAATCAAAAAAATATAGCTAAACTTTTTAAAATAAAAAAAATTTCAAAATAAAAAATTATTATATAGTAATATATTTTGCTTTGCTTATGAATCATATTATGTTTTGTAATTATATTTTAAATGATATCTATCTTATTAATAATAGATTATTAATTTATTTTTTGATCATTATTAGAATATTTCTCACTAAAATTATTTATGTTGAAATATGATATCTAAAAATATTGTTGATTATAACTAAATATTGAATTCACTTTTGAAAAAAATTTAAAAATTATTATATTTTCAAATGTTATAACATTTGAAAATATGAAAAAATAAAAAAAATATTTTTTCTTTCTTATTCTATTGTTTAAATAAAACCTATACATCACTAAATGCCTAAGCATTTAAATCACTAAACTACAAAATCCCTATACCTCTATATAAATAATTTTTTTAATCGGTATACTCTAAATAATAATTAATAAATTTCATTTTTATTTGTTTTCATTATAATTTAAAAAATTAATTTTGATAGTTTATTTTTTTATTTTTATATTTGAATTAATTATAAAATAAATTATGAGTTAAAACTATAATTTATAAAAATTATTTTTAATCAAAAAATTGATAAGCTTATAAATAGAATAAAAATTTAAAAACAAATGATTATTATTTAGTAATATATTTTGCTTTGATTTTGAATCATTTTAGGTTTTGATATTATATTTTAAGTAATATCAATCTTATTCAAATAGATTTTTAATTTGTTTTTTGATAATTATTAGAATATCTATCAATAAAATTGTTTATATTAAATTTATATGATATATAATTATTAAGATTATTATTAATAAATATTGTATTTACTTTTGAAAAAAATTTAAAAATTATTATATTTTCAAAGGTTATAATTTTAAAAAATGAAAAAAAATAATAAAAATAATTTTTATTTATTTATTTTATTTTTTAAATAAAACCATTTCACCATTAAATGCTTACTTACTTAAATTAGTAAGCTCATAAACCTCGAAACCCCTAAATACATTAACATTTTAACATTTATAGTTTAATTATTTAGAAAAATTAATTACAAAATAAATTTCGAGTAAGACATATTATTTAAATAATTTATTTTTAATCAAAAAAAATATAAGCTTATAAAAAGAATGACAATTTATAAAATTAAATATTATTATTTAGTAATATATTTTGATTTGATTTTGAATCATTTTGTGTAATATAAATATATTTTAATTAATATTTATATTATTAAAAATAGTTTATTAATTTAATTTTTGATCATTATTATAATATCTATCATTAAAATTACTTATATTGAATTTAAATGTCTTATAATTATTAAAATCATTATAACTAATAATTATATTTACATTTGAAAAAAATTTAAAAATTATTATATTTTCAAAGGTTATAATCTTCAAAAATGATAAAAAATCACAAAAATAATTTTTTTATTATTTTATTATTTAAATAAAACTT
Source organism: Sapria himalayana (assembly GCA_029783825.1). Lineage (NCBI taxonomy): Eukaryota > Viridiplantae > Streptophyta > Magnoliopsida > Malpighiales > Rafflesiaceae > Sapria > Sapria himalayana. The sequence continues at coordinate 297,334 of JAREIK010001926.1, forward strand.
ATAAACCACTAAATGTTTAAACATTTAAATCTCTAGACTCTTAAACCCAAAAACTTCCTAAATACTTAAACCATTAAACCTATATAACAAAATAATAAATAATAAATCACATTTTTATTTGTATTCATTATAATTTTAAATATTCATTTTAATAATTTTTTAGTTTATTTTTATAGAAATATTAATCACAAAATAAAAAAATGAGTGAGACATATATAATTTAAATAAATTATATTTTATGAAAAAAAATATAACCTTATTTAAATAAACAAAATTTCAAAAATTTAAAATTTTATTTGGTAATATAATTTACTTTGATTTTGTATTATAAAGGGTTCTGCAAATATATTTTAATTAATATCTATCTTATTAATAATATTTTATTAATTTATTTTTTGATCATCAAAATAATATATATTAATAAATTTTTTTTTGTTGAATTTACAACAAATATAATTATTAAGATTATTATAACTAAGTATTGTATTCATATTTTAGAACTATTAAAAAATTATTATATTTTAAAAGGTTATAACCTTTGAAAATCATCAAAATTCATAAAAATAAATTTTTTGTTATTTCATTGATTAAATAAAACCTATAAACACCTAAATGTGTAAACATATAAATCAATAAACTCATTAACACCAAAACCACAAAAAACTTAAACTATTAAATAGGTATACCCTAAATAATTAATCATAAATCTCATTTTTCTAAGTATTCATTATAATTATATATATATATTTTTTAATTATTTATTAGTTTATTTTTATAGAAATATAAATTAAAAAATAAAATAATAGTGAGACAAATATAATTTTAATAATTAATTTTTCATCAAAAATTATATAAGATTATAAATGGATACAAAAATTTAAAAATTTAAAATTAATATTTTGTAAAATATTTCACTTTGATTTTGAATCATTTTGGGTTTTCAAAATATATTTTAAACAATATTTATCTAATTAATAATTGTTTATTACTTTTATACGATCATTATTATAATATATATCAATAAAATAGTTTAAATTGAATTTATATGATATATAATTATTATGATTATTATAACTTCATATTATAATCACTTTTCAAAAAAAATTATATATTATTATATTTTCAAAGGTTATAACATTAAAAAATGAAAAAAAATAATAAAAATAAATTTTTTTATTTTATTTTATATATAAAACCTATAAACCACTAAATGACTAAATTTTAAAATGACTAAACTACTAAACTCCAAAGCCCATAAATACTTAAAATATTAAATTAGTATAGTCCAAATAATAAATAATAAATCTAATTTTTTTTAGTATTCATTATAATTTTAAATATTCTTTTTAATTATTTATCAGTTTATTTTTATAGAAATATTAATTACAAAATAAATTATTAGTGTGACATTTAAAGTTTAAATAATTTATTTTTCATTAAAAAAATGCTTATAAAAAAAGGTAAATTTTTTTAAAAAATAATTATTATTTAGTAATATATCTTATTTTGATTTAGAATCATTTTAGATTTTACAATTATATTTTAATATTTATCATTCTTATAAATACAAGTTTATTAATTTATTTATTGATCATTATTATAATATCTATTAATAAAATTATTTATATTGAGTTTACATTATATATAATTATTAAGATTATTATTACTAATTATTATATTCATATTTAAAAAAAATTAAAAATTATTATATTTTCAAAGGTTATAACCTTCACAAATTAAAAAATAAATCTAAAAATTAAATTTTTTTGTTTTTTTATTCTTTAAATAAAAACTATAAATCACTAAAGGTCTAAACAATTAAATCTATAACTCCTAAACCAAAAACACCTAAATACATAAAAAATTAAACCGGTATCTCCTGAATAATAAATAATAAATCTCAATTTTATTTGTTTTCATTATAATTTTAAATATTCATTTTAATTATTTATTAGTTTATTATTATAGAATTATAAATTAAAAAATAAATTATGAGTAAAACAAATATAATTTAAATAATTTATTTATAAAAACAAAAATATAAACTTATTAAAAAAGAGAAACATTAAAATAAATTATTATTTAGTAATATATTTTACTTTGATTTTGAATAAATTTAGATTTTGCAAATATAATTTAAATAATATATATCTTATTAAAAATAGTTTATTAAATTATTTTTGATCATTATTATAATATCAAGCACTGTAATTATTTATATTGAATTTAAATGACTTATAATTATTAAGATTATTATAACTTAATATTATATTTACATTTGAAAAAAATTTTAATTATTATATTTTCAAAGGTTATAACCTTTGAAAATGTGAAAAAATATCAAAAATAATTTTTTTGTTATTTCATTGTTTAAATAAAACCTATAATCCACTAAATGCCAAAAAACATAAATTACTTAACTTCTAAATGACATAACTTCTAAATACTTAAACTATTAAACTAGTATACATTAATAATAATTCATAAATCTCATTTTAATTTTTATTCAATATAATTGTAATTTTTATTTTAATTATTTAACAGTTTATTTTTTTAGAAATATTAATTACAAAATAAATTATTAGTAAGACAGATATAATTTAAATTAAACCAGTTTACCCTAAATAATAAAGAATAAATATCATTTTTTTTTCATTATAATTTTAAATATTCATTTTAATATTTATTTGTTTATTTCTATATAAATATTAATTACAAAATAAATTATGAGTTAGACAAATATAATTGTTATAAATTATTTTTCATCAAAAAAATATAAATAAACTTTTAAAAAGAAAAAAAAAGTTCAAAACAAAAAATTATTATATAGTAATATATTTTGCTTTGTTTCGTAATCATTTTTGGTTTTGTAATTATATTTTAATTGATATCTATCTTATTAATAATAGATTATTATTTTATTTTTTTGATAATTATTAGAATATTTATCAAGAAAAGTATTTATATTGAATTTATATGAAATATAAATATAATTATTATTATTATAACTAAATATTGAATTCACTTTTGAAAAAAAATTAAAAATTAATATATTAGCAAAGGTTATAACCTTTGAAAATATCAAAAAATAATAAAAATAAATTTTGTGTTATTTTATTTTTTAAATAAAACCTGTAAACCACTAAATGCATACAAAATTAAATCAGTACACTCTTAAACCTCATAATGCCTAAATACAAAAACCATTAAACTGCTATATAATCCATAATAATTAATAAATCTAATTTTTATTTTATTTATTATAATTTTAAATTTTAATTTTAATTATTTATTAGTTTATTTTTATAGAAATATTATTACAAAATAAATTATGAGTGCGACAAATATAATTTTAAATAATTTATTTTTAATCAAAAAAGATATATATACTTATAAAAGAAGTAAAATTTAAAAATTAAAAATTATTATTCAGTAATATATTTTACTTTAATTTTGAATCAATTTGGGTTTCCAAAATTTTTTTAATTAATATCTATCTTATTATTAATTGTTTATTAAATTAATTTTTGATCATTATTATAATATCTATCAATAAAATTGTTTATATTGAATTTATATGATATAAAAATATTAATATTATTATAACAAATATTGTATTCAGATATTAGAAAATCTTAAATTTTATTATATTTTCACACGTTATAACCTCTGAAAATGAGAAAATATTACAATTTTTTTTGTTATTTTATTGTTTAAATAAAACATATAAAATACTAAATGCCTAAAAACATAAATCTCTAAATTCCTAAATGTCAAAACCATTAAACTGGTATACATTAATAATAAATCATAAATCTCATTTTAATTTTTATTCAGTATAATTTTAAATTTTTATTTTAATTATTTATCAGTTTATTTTTATAGAAATTTTAATTTCAAAATAAATTATTAGTGAGATAGATCTATTTTAAATAATTTATTTTATATCAAAAAAATATATATTCTTATAAAAAGAGGCAAAATATTAAAAATAAAAATTTATTATTTTGTAATATATTTTATTTTGATTTTGAAACATTTTAGTTTTTGCAATTATATTTTAATTTATATCATTCTTATTAATAATAGTTTATTAATTTTTTATTTATCATTATTATAATATCTATTAATAAAATTATTTATATTGAGTTTACATTATATATAATTATTAAGATTATTATAACTAAATATAATATTATCATTTAAATAAAATTAAAAATTATTATATTTTCAAAGGTTATAAGCTTCAAAAATTAAAAAAAATCAAAAAATTTAATTTTTTATTTTTTCATTCTTTAAATAAAAATTATAAATCATAAATCTCTTTTAATTTTTATTAAATATAATTTTAAATTTTTATTTTAATTATTTATCAATTTATTTTTATAGAAATATTAATTACAAAATAAATTATTTGTGAGACAGATCTAATTTAAATTAGACCGGTATTCCCAAAATAATAAATAATAAATCTCATTTTTTTTCATTACAATTTAAAATTATTATTGTAATTATTTATTTGTTAATTTTTATATAAATATTAATATCAAAATAAATTAAAAGTTACACAAATATAATTTATATAAATTATTTTTCATAAAAAAAATATAGATATACTTTTTAAAATAAAGAAAATTTCAAAACAAAAATTATTATGTAATAATATATTTTCCTTTGCTTCTGAATTATTTTAGGTTTTTAAAATATATTTCAATTGATATATATCTTATTAATTATTGATTATTAATTTATTTTTTGATCATTATTAGAATATTTTTCAATAAAAATGTTTATATTGAATTTATATGATATATAAATATAAATATTATTATAACTAAATATAGTATTCGCTTTTTAAAAAAATTTTAAAATTATTATATTTTCAAAGATTATAACATTTGAAAATATCAAAAAATAAAAAATTATAAATTTTTTTCGTTATTTCATTGTTTAAATAAAACCTATAACCACTATATGTCTAAGCACTTAAATCACTAAACTACAAAATACCGATATCCCTATATAGATAATCCTTTAAACCAGTATACCCTAAATAATAATTAATAAATCTCATTTTTATTTGTTTTCATTATAATTTAAAAAATTCATTTTGATTGTTAAGTTATATATATATATCTTAATTATAAAATAAATTATGAGTTAAAAATATAATTTATAAAAATTATTTTTCATCAAAAAATAGATAAGCTTATAAAAAGAATAAAAATTTAAAAACAAATAATTATTATTAAGTAATATATTTTGCTTTGCTTTTGAATCATTTTAGGTTTTGATATTATATTTTAAGTAATATCAATCTTATTCATAATAGATTTTTAATTTATTTTTTGATAATTATTAGAATATCTATGAATAAAATTGTTTATATTGAATTTATTTGATATATAATTATTATGATTATTATAAATAAATATTGTATTCACTTTTGAAAAAATTTAAAAATTATTATATTTTCAAAGGTTTAATCTTAAAAAATGAGAAAGAATACAAAAAATAAATTTTTTGTTATTTCTTTTTTAAATAAAACCTATAGACCACTAAATGTTTACTTACTTAAAACAGTAGCTCATAAAACCCGAAACCCATAAATACATAAACCTTATAATAGCTGTATACTACTTAATAAATAATAAATCTCATTTTTATTTCTATTTATTATAATTTTAAATATTCATTTTAATTATTTATATTTTAATTTTCAGAAAAATTAATTACAAAATAAATTTTGAGTGAGACAGATATTATTTAAATAATTTATTTTTAATCATAAGAAAATATAAGCTTATAAAATGATGGAAAAATTTAAAAATTAAATATTATTATTTAGTAATATATTTTGATTTGATTTTGAATCATTTTGTGTAATGTAAATATATTTTAATTAATATTTATATTATTAATAATAGTTTATTAATTTAATTTTTGATCATTATTATAATATCTATATTAAAATTGTTTATATTGAATTTATATGATATATAATTAATAAGATTAATATAATTATACATGGTATTCACATTTAAAAAGATTTTAAAAATTATTTTATTTTTAAAGTTTATAACCTTTGAAAATCTAAAAAAAATCAAAAAAAAAATTTTATTTTTATTATATAAATAAAACCTATATACCAATAAATCCCTAAAAATATAATTTTCTAAACTCCTAAACGATAAAACTTCTAAATAATCGATCCATTAAACCGGTACACCATATATAATTGTGGGGCATTTGTGCTTCCATGGTAGTGAGATTGAGATACAGAAACATAGAAACAAGAGAAAACAAGCAATATATATATCCCAATTCAACAACCATCCATGATAGAATCAAAAAACGAGAAATAAGCACCAAAAATAACGTGGTTCTCTAGTCGCTCAGTACGACTAGCTAAATCCACCAGAAAATACTTTTGCGTTACAAATTAAAGCAACAGAAATGTCTTATAGTATGCAGCACACAGAATAGTTGTGATAAATCGCACAGAGAGAAGAGAGAGAGACGATGAACAATTCCATGGGTCAAAAAATAGTCACCCGAAAATAAAATTACAAAACATTTTATATTAAAATTTCTCTCGGTTCATTTAACCTGAGCAGTTCGGATCATGAGATGGGTCAGGCTCTGCTCCAATTTCGGCCCACTGTCCGGTCAGCGAGACCTCCATTATTGTGCTACTACTACATCCCCGACCTATTAATATTTCCTTTCCTGCATTTACATGAAAATATTAAAAAATAAAAAATATCTGGTTATACAAATAGATTATCAAAAAATAAATTACATATACAGCAATAATAAATCCTAAATTTCATTTTAATTTGTATTCATTATAATTTTAAATATTCTTTTTAAATATTTATTACTATATTTTTTCTATAAATATTAGTTACAAAATAAATAATTAGTCAGACAAATATAATATTAAATATTTACTTTTAATAAAAAAAAATATAATTTTATAAATAGAAGTACAAATTTAAAAACAAAAAAATTATTATTTAGTAATAAATTTTACATTGATTTTGAATCATTTTAGGTTTTGTAATTATATTTTAATTTATATCTATCATATTAATAATAGTTTATTAATTTATTTTTTGATAATTGATATCATATCTATCAATAAAATTATTTATAATTAGTATATATTATATTTAATTATAATGATTATTATTACTAAATATTTTATTCACATTTTAAAAAAATTTTAAAATTTTTATATTTTCAAATGTTATAACATTTGAAAATTTGAAAAAATAACAAAAATATTTTTTTTGTCATTTCTTTGTTTAAATAAATCCTATAAACCACTAAATGCCTAAATACTAAAATCAATAACTCCTAAATCTCTAAAACCATAAATAGATAATCATTTTAAACAATTATACCCTAAATAATAATTAATAAATCTCAATATTATTTTTTTCATTATAATTTAAAATATTCATTTTAATTATTTATTCATTTTTTTATATAATTATTAATTACATAATAAATTGAGTTAGGCAAATATAATTTATATAATTATTTTTCATCAAAAAAATATAGATAAACTTTTTAAAAGAAAAAAAATTCAAAACAAAAATTTTTATATAGTAATATATTTTGCTTTGTTTTTGAATCATTTTAGGTTTTGTAATTATATTTTAATTGAGATTTATCTTATTAATAATAGATTATTAATTTATTCTTTGTTCATTATTAGAATATTTATTAAAAAAATATTTATATTGAATTTATATGATATATAAATATAATGATTATTATAACTAAATATTATATTCACTTTTGAAAAAAATTTAAAAATTATTATATTTTCAAAGGTTATAACCTTTGAAAATATCAAAAAATAAGAAAAATAAATTTTTTGGTATTTTTTTTAAATAAAACCTATAAACCACTAAATGCATGCATAGTTAAATCAGTAAACTCCAAAATCCCGTAATGCCAAAATACATAAACCATAAACCCGCTATATACTACTTAATAATTAATAAATCTAATTTTTAATTCTATTTATTATAATTTTACATATTAATTTTAATTATTTATTAGTTAATATTTTTAGAAATATTTATTACAAAATAAATTATGAGTGCGACAAATATAATTTAAAAAATATATATGCTTATAAAAGAAGTAAAAATTTAAAACATAAAAATTGTTATCTAGAAATATATTTTACTATAATTTTGAATCAATTTGGTTTTTGTAATTAATTTTTAATTAATATCTATCTTAATATCAATAGTTTATAAATTTAATTTTGATCATTATTATAATATATATCAATAAAATTCTTTATATTGAATATATATGATATATAATTATTAATATTATTATAACTAAGTATTAAATTCACATTTCAAAAAATTTTAAATATTATTATATTTTCAAAGGTTATAATCTATGAAAATGAGAAAAAATTATAGAAATTTTTTTTATATTTTATTTTTTTAAATAAAATGTATAAACCACTAAAAGCATAAAAACATAAATCGAAAAAATCCTAAATGAAAAAACCTGTAAATACTTAATCTATTAAACTAGTATACATTAATAATAAATAATAAATCTCATTTTAAATTTTATTCAGTATAATTTTAAATTTTTATTTTAAATATTTATCAGTTTATTATTATAGAAATATTAATTACAAAATAAATTATTAGTGAGAAATATCTAATTTAAATTAAACCGGTATCCCTAAATAATAAATAATAAATCTCATTTTTTTTCATTATAATTTAAATATTTATTTTAATTATTTATTTGTTTATTTTTATATATATAATAATTACCAAATAAATTATGAGTTAGAAAAATATAATTTATATAAATTATTTTTCATCAAAAAAATATACATAAACTTTTTAAAAGAAAAAAAAATTCAAAACAAAAAATTATTATATAGTAATTTATTTTGCTTTGCTTCTGAATCATTTTAGGTTTTGTAATTATATTTTAATTGATATATATCTTATTAATAATAAATTATTAATTTATTTTTTGATCATTATTAGAATTTTATCAATAAAATTGTATATATTGAATTTATATGATATATTAATATAATGATTATTATAACTAAATATTATATTTACATTTCAAAATAATTTAAAAATTATTATAATTTTAAAGGTTATCATCTTTGAAAATGAGATAAAATAACAAAAATAAATTTTATGTTATTTTATTGTATATATAAAACCTATAACCTGCTAAATGCCTAAATGCTTAAATCATTAAACTCCTAAACCCCAAAACCCTTAAAAAATTAAACATTTAAACCATCTTTAAAGGTTAAGTATTTATAAATAATATATAAATATCTATCAATAAATAATAGTTTTTTAATTTATTTTTTGATCATTATTATATTTATATTTATATTTAGTTTATTAATATCTATCAATAAAATTATTTATTTTTAATTTACATGATATATAATTATTAAGTTTATTATAACTAAATATTGTATTCACATTTGAAAAAGATTTTAAAATTATTATATTTATAAATGTTATAACCTTCACAATTGATAAAAAATTTCAAAAATAATTTTTTTGTTATTTCATTATTTAAATAAAACATATAAACTACTAAATGCATAAACACTTAAATCACTAAACTCCTAAACTCCTAAATAATTAATCATAAATCTCATTTTTATTTGTATTCATTATAATTTTAATATTCATTTTAATTATTTAATAGTTTATTTTTATGGAAATATTAATTGCAAAATAAAATTATGAATGAGACAAATATAATTTAAATAATTTATCTTCATCAATAAAATTTATAAGCTTATAAAAAGAATCAAAAATTTAAAAATAAAAATTTATTATTTAGTAATATATTTTACTTTGATTTTGAATAATTTTAGGTTATGAAAATATATTTTAATTAATATCTTTCTTATTAATAATAGTTTATTAATCTTTTTTAAGATCAGCATTATAATATCGATAAATAAAATTATTTATATTGAATTTACATGATATTTATTTTTTATGATTTTTATAATTAAATATTGTATTAACATTTGAAAAAAAATTAAAAAATATAATATTTTCAATGGTTATAACCATGAAAATAAAAAAAAATCATAAAAATAATTTTTTTGTTATTTAATTATATAAATAAAACCTATAAACCACAAAATACCTAAATAATTAAATTACTAAACTTCTAAACCCTGATACTGTTGTAGCACACACACATTGCGACGGAGCACAGTGCACACGTGCACATATCTTGTCCATTTTGGTGTAGCATTAAGAGGGGCGAGCAAGTCCTGGAAGCAGCCAGAACTATGGGCCAACAGCTTGTAGATGGTCCTACTAGCAAGCCGAGATGATAACATTCAGACAACTGACGAGATCGAGCAAAGTGGTCGGGAGTAAACCCAGGAGTAGCTTGTAGTGGGTCCCACTAGCCCAATCAGGCAGCATAGAGGGCCACCCAACCGTCGCCCAATAGGAGTAGCGGATAATCCATGATTAATTGGAAAGCCGGTAAAATCCGAAGCATCACCAAGCAGGGCCATTAAGCAATGGAGTCCATACCAGCCATATGTGAGCGAAAGATTCAAACTTTTAGTTTATCTTTGTAGTCTTATTTGTATTTTTAACTTTGTATGCACCATGTACTTGTAGAGACGGATCATGATATACTCACACACAAAATCTTGTCTTTTCTCTATGTATCATGCAATGTGGGAAACTGGACCCATGAGTATCTCTAAGTGGAGCCTACTAATGCATTTTGTAAATACACATTAGGCAATGCTACACTCCCGGGAGCAGAAGACCCATCTTTATAGCATTTTGTAATTTTACTTTATACTAGCTTGGTTGTACGCGTAGATAATTAGACTATGAGATGGACCTCATCACACATGCACACTGATGCATGCATATTTTTTGATATTTTATTTGTGCAACATATAGCCACTTCTTGGAGCTCTAGAAGGAAGCATTCTAACCTAGGAGATACTTTTTCGAGGATCATTGGAGCAAAAGAATGTAGAATTTGAAGGTGAGAATGAATTGACAAAGTGCCGTAGTTATGGACTTGTGGATTTATGGGTATTCAGTTTTACATGTATTCCATTGCATAGCAATGACATAGGCAAACGCTCGATGCTTCATGTCACAAACATGCACAATCTTATTTTTGCATAGTTTTAATATGGTGCATCATTCAGGTTCCTCCAAAAGGCATGGACAAATCTGAATTGAAAGGATGTAGTCTGCATAATTACTCAATGCCAACTCTGAAGTCCGGGAATGCCAGGTGATTTTAGTTGTATTTGTATGCTTGAAATTATTAGGCATTATGTTTTTTTATGTATTTTATTCATAGAATCATTAAGGTGCATATGATTTGGTGGGCTGACCTAAATTAGTCAGCTTTTTAGTCTCTTGTAAGTTGTGTGCCTAAATGATAAATAATGTGTGTATTTTCCAAAAAAAAAACAAAAAAAACCATAAAACCTAAACTTTAAATCCTAAACCGTAAACCATAAACTATATCCCTGGTCCATAAACCCTAAATCCTAAATCTAATGTTTTGCACTTTTATAATCAAATCACTAAGTGTTAAATTTAAATTGAAATTCACAACTTTTAGGAATGTCACAGATTTATCTTTTTGTATATGTAACACAAAGTCCTAACTCAAGGGGTGAGTTATGGATTCAGTCTCTTTCTTGCTTTAGATTATTGTAGCATTAGCAATGGTCATGATTGTATATTTTGTCTCTAGAACACAAAATCATATCGATGAGAATATTCCATTACTTGTGTCTCTCTTTTGAACATTTTCTTATGGCACTAAGAATGATCATGAATACATATTTAATCACTATAATAGTAGGTCATAGTATTGGATATGACCATAGCTTGTGCATTTTATCTTTATATTGCAAAGTCACTGCACTAGGAATGATTGTAACTTTGGACATTCCTCAAGAGAAAAAGTCATGACCCTAGAAATAGATAAAGCTTGAGTACTACTCTTTATAACTTTCTATAGCTAAAATTCTTGGGATTGGAAATATCACTATGGCTTTTTCCTTTGATTTGTGACCTCAAGTGTCAATATGCAATACTAATAATTTGAGCAATGATTAAAACCTTTTATACAATGGAATATGATTCATTTAAAAATTTTTGGGTATTGTGAGCTTGTATAAATAACTCATTTAATAAAAAAGAAAGAAATGATACTTTTCATATCCATTAGGATATAAAAAAGGCTTAGACATGCCAATAAAATAAATTTTTATTCTTTATTGAAAGAGAGCCCATACTTCTTGCCCTGCTCAAACTGCCCTGGGGCTAGTTTGTTCTAATAAGCTACAAGGTGGTTATTTTTTTAGAGGTGAACTATGTTTTAAAAAAATTACTGAGTGTGTGCATGAGAGATATTTTAGAAGAAATTACAATAATCAATATAAATAGCATCCTCAACAATTAGCTATTTCAACACATAGGGGTAAAACTTTGGTTTAGTCTGTTAGCGTACATGAGTCAAATTATCTTTGATAGCCCACTGATTCAACATCAAATATGATGAGACATAATAGAGATAAGTAAAAGCTCCTATAATTTTGGTTAGGGCTTTAACAATCATTCTAGAATTGAGAGAGGAACAAAATAAATTATTTTAATTTTTCAATATAATTTTAAATATTATTTTAATTATTTATCAATTTATTTTTATTAAAATATTAATTACAAAATAAATTATTAGTGAGACAGATCTAATTTAAATTAAACCGGTATATCCTAAATAATAAAGAATAAATCTCATTTTTTTTTTCAATTTAATTTTAAATATTCAAATTTAATTATTTATTTGTTTATTTTTATATAAATATTAATTACAAAATAAATTATGAGTTATACAAATATAATTTATATAAATTATTTTTCATTAAAATAATATAGATAAACTTTGTAAAAGAAAAAAAAATTTCAAAACAAAAAATTAATATATATTAATATATTTTGCTTTGCTTCTGTATCATTTAGGTTTTGTAATTATATTATATTTGATATCTATCTTATTAATAATAGATTATTAATTTATTTTTTGATCATTATTAGAATATTTATCAATAAAATAGTTTATATTGAATTTATATGATATATAAATATAATGATTATTATAACTAAATATTGAATTCACTTTTGTAAAAAATTTAAAAATTATTATATTTTCAAAGGTTATAACCTTAAAAAATGAGAAAAAATAATAAAAATATTTTTTTTGTTATTTCATTTTTTAAATAAAATCTATAGATCATTAAATTCTTACTTACGTAAATCACTAAGCTCATAAATCCCAACACTTCTAAATACATAAACCATTTAACAACTATATACTACTTAATAAATAATAAATCTTTTTTTTTCTATTTATTATAATTTTTAATATTCATTTTAATTATTTATAGTTTAATTTTTTAGAAAAATTAATTACAAAATAAATTCGAGTTAGACAAATATTATTTAAATAATTTATTTTAATAAAAAAAAATAAGCTTATAAAAAGTAGAAGAATTTTTAAAATTAAATATTATTATTTAGTAATATATTTTGATTTGATTTTGAATCATTTTGTGTTATGTAAATTTATTTTAATTAATATTTATATTATTAATAATAGTTTATTAATTTAATTTTTGATCATTATTATAATATCGATCAATAAAATTATTTATATTGAATTTATATTATATATAATTAATAAGATTTTTATAATTATACATGGTATTCTCATTTCAAAAGATTTTAAAAATTATTTTATTTTTAAAGTTTATAACCTTTGAAAATCTAAAAAAAATCAAAAATTTTTATTTTTTTTTATTATATAACTAAAACCTATATACCATTAAATGCCTAAAAACTTAAATTGCTAAACTCCTAAACGAAAAAACCTCTAAATAATCGATCCATTAAACAGAGATACCATATATACTTGTTTGGCAATTATGCTTCCACGGTAAAGAGATTGAGATACACAAACACAGAAATAATAGAAAACAAGTAATATATATATCCCAATTCTGCAACCATCCATGATAGAATCTTAAAACCAGAAATAAACACCGAATATTTATCAATTAAAATATTTATATTGAATGTATATGATATATAAATATAATGATTATTATAACTAAATATAGTATTGACTTTTGAAAAAAAATCAAAAATTACTATATTTTCAAAGGTTATATCCTTTGAAAATATCAAAGAATAAAAAAAATAAATTTTTTGATATTTTTTTTAAATAACACCTATAAATGACTAAATGCATACATAGTTAAATTAGTAAACTCCTAAACCCCGTAATGCTAAAATACATAAACCATTAAACCACTATATACAACTTAATAATTAATAAATCTAATTTTTAATTCTATTTATCATAATTTTGAATATTCATTTTAGTTATTTATTAGTTTATTTGTATAGAAATATTTATTACAAAATAAATTATTAGTGCGAAAAATATAATTTAAAAAATATATATGCTTATAAAAGAAGTAAAAATTTAAAAATTAAAAATTGTAATCCAGAAATATATTTTATTATAATTTTGAATCAATTTGGGTATTGTAATTATTTTTTAATTAATATCTATCTTAATATCAATAGTTTATAAATTTAATTTTGATCATTATTATAATATATATCAATAAAATTGTTTATATTGAATTTATATGATATATAATTATCAATATTATTATAACTAAGTATTGTATTCACATTTCAAAAAATTTAATTATTATTATATTTTCAAAGGTTATAACCTATGAAAATGAGAAAAAAATATAAATTTTTTTTTGATATTTTATTTTTTTAAATAAAACGTATAAACCACTAAAAGCCTAAAAACATGAATCACTTAAATCCTAAATGAAAAAACCTTTAAATACTTAATCCATTAAACTGGTATACGATAATAATAAATCATAAATCTCATTATAAATTTTATTCAGTATAATTTTGAATTTTTATTTTAAATATTTATCAGTTTATTTGTATAGAAATATTAATTACAAAATAAATTATTAGTGAGAAATATCTAATTTAAATTAAACCGGTATCCCTTAATAATAAATAATAAATCTCATTTTTTTTCATTATAATTTTAAATATTCATTTTATTTATTTAATTGTTAATTTTTATAAATATATTAATTACAGAATAAATTAAGAATTAGACAAAAATAATTCATATAAATTATTTTTTATCAAAAAAATATACATAAACTTTTAAAAAAAATTGAAAACAAAAAATTATTATATAGTAATATATTTTGCTTTACTTCTGAACCATTTTAGGTTTTGTAATTATATTTTAATTCATACCTATCTTATTAATAATAGATTATTAATTTATTTTTTGATCATTAATAGAATTTTTATTAATAAAATTGTTTATATTGAATTTATATGATATATAAATATAATGATTATTATAACTAATGATTGTATTCAGTTTAGAAAAAAATTTAAAATTTATTGTATTTTCAAAGGTTATAAAATTTGAAAATATCAAAAAATAACAAAAATAAATTTTTTGTTATTTTATTTTTTAAATAAAACATATAAACCACTAAATGCATATATAAGTAAATCAGTAAACTCCTAAATACATAAACCATTAAACCACTATATACTTCTTAATAATTAATAAATCTAATGTTTATTTTATTTATTATAATTTTAAATATTGATTTTAATTATTTATTAGTTTATTTTTATAAAATATTTATTACAAAATAAATTATGAGTGCTAAAAATATAATTTAAATTATTTATTTTTAATCAAAAAAAATATACGCTTATAAAAGAAGTAAAAATTTATAAATTAAAAATTTTTATACTGAAATTTATTATAGTTTAATCTTGAATCGATTTGGGAATCGTAAATATTTTTTAATTAATATCTTTCTTATTATTAATAGTTTATTAATTTAATTTTTGATCATTATTATATTATCTATCAATAAAATTGTTTATAATTTATATGATACAAAATTATTAATATTAAAATAACTAAATATTGTATTCACATTTCAAACAATTTTAAATATTATTATATTTTCAAAGGTTATAACCTATGATAATGAGAAAAAATTGCAAATTTTTATTCTTTTTTATTATTTAAATAAAACCTATAAACCACTAAATGCCTAACAACATAAATTGCTAAACTCCTAAACAACAAACCCTCTAAATACTTAAACCATTAAATAGGTGTACATTAATAAATAATCATAAATCTAAATTTAATTTTTATTAAGTATAATTTTAAATTTTTGTTTTAATTATTTATCAGTTTATTTTTTTGGAAATATTAATTACAAAATAAATTATTAATGAGACAAATCTAATTTAAATAATTTATTTTTCATTAAAAAAAATATATCCTTATAAAATGAGGCAGAATTTTAAAAACAAAAATTTATTATTTAGTAATATATTTTATTTTGATTTTGAATCATTTTAGATTTTGTAATTATATTTTAAATTATATCGTTCTTATTAATAATAGTTTATTAATTTTTTATTGATCATTATTATAATATGTATTAATAAAATTATTTATTTTGAGTTTACATTATATATAATTATTAAGATTATTATAACTAAATATTATATTCACATTTTAAAAAAATTAAAAATTATTATATTTTCAAAGGTTATAACCTTCAAAAATTGAAAAAAATCAAAAAATTTAATTTTTTATTTTTTTATTCTTTAAATAAAAACTATAAATCACTAAAGTCCTAAACACTTAAATCACTAAACCCAAAAACACATAAATACATAAACCATTAACCTAGTATATCCAGTATAATAATTAATAAATCTCAATTTTATTTGTATTCATTATAATTTTAAATATTCATTTTATTATTTATTAGTTTATTTTTATAGAATTATAAATTAAAAATAAATTATGTGGAAGACAAATATAATTTAAATAATTTACTTTTAATAACAAAAAATATAAACGTATAAAAAGAAGCAAAACATCAAAAAAATTATTATTTACTATTATATTTTACTTTGAATTTGAATAAATTTATATTTTCCAAATATATTTTAAGAAATATCTATCTTATTAATAATAGTTTAATAATTGTTTTTTGATCATTAATATAATATCTATCAATATAATTGTTTATATTGAATTAACATGATATATAATTATTATATTTATCATAACTAAATATAGTATTCACATATAAAAAAAATTTAAAAATTATTATATTTTCAAAGGTTATAACCTATAAAAATGAGAAAAAATAACGAAAATAAATTTTTTGTTTTATGATTGTTTAAATAAAACTTATAAACCATTAAATGCCTAAACATATAAATTGATATCATATTTTAATTTCTATCTATCATATTAATAATAGCATATTAATTTATTTTTTGATAATTGATATCATATCTATCAATAAAATTGTTTATATTTAGTTTATATTATATATAGTTATAATGATTATTATTACTAAATAATATATTCACATTTTTAAAAAAATTTAAAATTATTATATTTTCAAAGGTTATAACCTTTCATAATGTTAAAAAATATCAAAAATATTTTTTTTGTTATTTCATTGATTAAATAAAACCTATAAACTACTAAATGCCTAAAAACATAAATTTCTAAACTCCAAAATGACAAAACCTCTAAATACTTAAACCTTTAAGCAGGTAAACATTAATAATAATTCCTAAATCTCATTTTAATTTTTATTCAGTATAATTTTTAATTTTTATTTTAATTATTTATTAGTTTATTTTTATAGAAATATTAATTACAAAATAAATTTTTAGTGAGAGAGATCTAATTTAAATTAAAACAGTATCCTTAAATAATAAATAATAAATATCATTTTTTTAATTATAATTTTAAATATTCATTTTAATTATTTATTTGTTTATACAAAATAAATTGAGCTAGACAAAAATAATTTATATAAATTATTTTTAATCAAAAAATTATAGATAAACTTTTTAAAAGAAAAAAAAAATTCAAAACAAAAAATTATTTATAGTGATATATTTTGCTCTTCTTCTGAATCATTTTAGGTTTTGTAATTATATTTTAATAGATATCTATCTTATTAATAATAAATTATTAATTTATTTTTTGATCATTATTAGAATATTTATCACTAAAATTGTTTTGAATTTACATGATATATAATTATAAAGATTATTATAACTAAATATTATATTTCCATTTGAAAATAATTTAAAAAATATTATATTTTTAAAGGTAATCATCTTTGAAAATGATATAAAATCACAAAAATAATTTTTTTTTTATTTTATTTTTTATATAATACCAATAAACTACTAAATGCCTAAACGCTTAAATCTTTAAACTCCTAAACTTCAAAACCCTTAAATACTTAAACATTTAAACCATCTTTAGAGGTTTAAGTATTTTTAAACAATATATAAATATCTATAAATAAATAATAGTTTATTAACTGATTTTTTGATCATTATTATATTAATATTTATATTAAGTTTATTAATATCTATCAATAAAATTGTTTATTTTTAATTTACATGATATATAATTATTAAATTTATTATAACTAAATATTGTATTCACATTTGAAAAAAATTTTAAAATTATTATATTTATAAAGGTTATAACCTTCAAAATTGATAAAAAATTTGAAATATAATTTTTTTATTTCATTATTTAAATAAAACATATAAACTACTAAATGCCAAAACACTTAAATCACTAAACTCCTAAACTCCTAAATATTTAAACCATTAAACCGGTATACCCTAAATAATTAATCATAAATCTCATTTTTATTTGTATTCATTATAATTTCAATATTCATTTTAATTATTTATTAGTTTATTTTTATAAAAATATTAATTGCAAAATAAAATTATAAAAGAGACAAATATAATTTAAATAATTTATCTTCATCAAAAAAATTTATAAGCTTATAAAAAGAATCAAAAATTTAAAAATAAAAAATTATTATTTAGTAATATATTTTACTTTGATTTTGAATATTTTTAGGTTCTGCAAATATATTTTAATTAATATCTATCATATTAATAAAAGTTTATTAATCTCTTTTATGATCAGTATTATAATATAGATCAATAAAATTATTTATATTGAATTTACATGATACTTAATTTTTATGATTATTATAATTAAATATTATATTAACATTTGAAAAAAAATTAAAAATTATAATATTTCAATGGTTAAAACCTTGAAAATGAAAAAAAATCGTAAAAATATTTTTTTCGTTATTTAATTATTTAAATAAAAACTATAACCCATAAAATACGTAAATACTTAAATTACTAAACTCCTAAACCCTGATACTGCTGCACCACACAAACATAGCGACAGACCTCAGTACACACGTGTACATATTATTGTCCATTTTGGTGTAGCATTAAGAGGGGCCAACAAGTCCTGGAAGCAGCCAGAAGAATGGGCCACCAGCTTGTAGAGGCCCTCACTAGCAAGCCGGGATGATAACATTCAGACAACTGACGAAACTCGAGCAAATGGTCAGGAGTAAACCCAGGTGTATCTAGGAGTGGGTCCCACTAGCTCTATCAGGCAGCACAAAGGGCCACCCAACCATCGCCCAACAGGAGTAGCGGGTAATCCATGATTAATTGGATTGTCGGCAATATCCGAAGCATCACCAAGCAGGGCTGGTAAGCAATGGAGTCCAGACCAGCCACACATGAGCAAATGATTCAAACATGTAGTTTATGTTTGTAGTCTTATTTGTATTTTGTACTTTGTATGCACCATGCACTTGTAGAGACGGATCATGACATACTCACACACACAATCTTGTCTGTTCTCTATGTAGCATGCAATGGGGGAACTGGACCCATGAGTATCTCTAAGTGGGGCCGACTAATACATTTTGTAAATCCACATTAGGCGATGCTACACTCCCAGGAGCAGAAAACTGATCTTTATAGCATTTTGTAATTCTACTTGTATTCTAGATTGGTTGTACGCGTAGATAATTAGACTATGAGATGGACCTCATCACACATTCACACTGATGCATGCATATTTTTTGATATTTTGCCGGTGCAACATACAACCACTTCTTGGAGCTCAAGGAGGAAGCATTTTAACCCAAGAGATACACTTTTGAGGACATTGGAGCAAAAGAATGTGGAATTCAGATGTGAGAATGAATTGATAAAGTACCATAGATATGGACTTGTGGATATATGGGTATTCAGTTTTACATGTATTCCATTGCATAGCAATGACATAGGAAAATGCTTGATGCTGCATGTCCAGCACATGCACAATCTTATATTTGCATAGTTTTAATATAGTGCATCATTCAGGTTCCTCCAAAAGTCTTGGACAAACACGAATAGAAAGGACGTAGTGAGCATAATGATTCAATGCATGGAAAGGACACAGTATGCAGTTCGGGAATGCCAGGTGATTTTAGTTTTATTCGTATGCATGGAATTATTATGCATTATTTTTTTTATGTATTTTATGCATAGAATCATTAAGGTGCATAGGATTTGGTGGGCTGGCCTAAATTAGTTAGCTTTTTAGTCTCTTGTAAGTTGTGTGCCTAAATGATAAATATAGTGTGTATTTCCAAAAATAAAAAACAAAAAAAACCATAAACCCTATACTTTAAATCCTAAACCTTAAACCATAAACTATAACCATAATCCATAAACCCTAAATCCTAAATCTCATGTTTTGCACTTTTATAATCAAATGACTAAGTGTTAAATTTACTTTGAAATTCACAACTTTTACGAATGTCACAGATTTATCTTTTTATATACGTAACACAAAGTGAGGACTCAAGGGGTGAGTTAAGGATTCGGTCACTTTCTTGCTTTAGATTATTATACCATTAGCAATGGTCATGATTGTATATTTTGTCTCTAGAACACAGAATCAAATCGATGTGAATATGCCATAACTTGTGTCTCACTACTGAACAAATTGTTATGGCACTAAGAATGATCATGAATACATATTTAATCACTATTATACTGGGTCAAAGTATTGGATATGACGATGGCTTATCCATTTTATCTTTATATTGAAAAGTCATTGCACTAGGAATGATTGTAACTTTGGACATTCCTCAAGAGCAAAAGTCATGACCCTAGAAATAATTAAAGCTCGAGTACTACTATTTATAACTTTCTATACCTAAAATTCTTGTGATTGGAAATATCACTATGGCTTTTTCGTTTGATTTGTGACCTCAAATGTCAATATGCAAGACTAATATTTTGAGCAATTATTAAAACCTTTTATACATTTGAATATGATTCATTTACACCTTTTTGTGTATTGTGAGCTTGTATACATAACTCATTTAATATAAAAAGAAAGAAATGATACTTTTCATATCCATGAGGATATAAAAAAAGGGCTTAGACATGCCAATAAAATAAATTTTTTGATACTTGATTGAAAGAGAGCTCATACTTCTTGCCCAGCTTAAACCGCCCCGGGGCTAGTTTGTTCTAATAGGCTACAAGGTGGTTATTTTTTTAGAGGTGAACTATGTTTAAAAAAAATTGCTTTGAGTTTCTGCATGAGAAATATTTTATAAGAAATTACAATAATCAATATAAATAGCATCCTCAACAACTAGCTATTTCAATACATAGGGGTACAACTTTGGTTTGGTCTGTTAGCGTACATGAGTAAAATTACCATTTATAGCCCAATGATTCAACATCAAATATGATGAGACATAATAGAGATAAAGTAAATGCTCCTATTATTTTGGTTAGAGCTTTAGCAATCATTCTAGAGTTGAGAGAGGAACAAAATAAATTATTTTAATTATCCATTATAATTTTAATTTTTATTTTAATTATTTATCAGTTTATTTTTATAGAAATATTAATTACAAATTAAATTATTAGTGTGACAGATCTAAATTCAATTAAACCGGTATATCCTAAATAATAAAGAATAAATCTCATTGTTTTTTCATTTTAATTTTAAATATTCAAATTTAATTATTTATTTATTTTTTAATAAATATATTAATTACAAAATAAATTATAAGTTACACAAATATAATTTATATAAATTATTTTTCATCAAAATAATATAGATAATCTTTTTAAAATAAAAAAAAATTTCAAAACAAAAATTTATTATATAGTAATATATTTTAATTGATATCTATCTTATTAATAATAGATTATTCAGTTATTTTTTCATCAATATTAGAATATTTATCAATAAAAATGGTTATATTGAATTTATATGATATATAAATATAATGATTATTATAACTAAATATTGTGTTCACTTTTGAAAAAAATTTTAAAATTATTCTATTTTTAAAGGTTATAACCTTTGAAAATATGAAAAAATAAAAAAAAATAAATTTTTTATTATTTCATTTTTTAAATAAAACCAATAAACCAATAAATACATACACAGTTAAATCAGTAAAGTCCTAGAGCTCGTAATGCATAAATACATAAACTATTAAAATGCTATATACTACTTAATAATTAAGAAATCTAATTTTTATTTCAATTTATTATATTTTAAAATATTCATTTTAATTATTTAATAGTTTATTTTTATATAAATTTTTATGACAAAATAAACTGAGTTCGAAAAATATAATTTAAATAATTTATTATTAATAAAAAAATATATACGCTTATAAAAGAAGTAAAAATTTAAAAATTAAAAATTATTATCATATAAAATTTTTTACATTAATTTTGAATCAATTTGGGCTTTGTAAATATTTTTTAATTAATATCTATCTTATTATTAGTAGTTTATTAATTTAATTTTTGATCATTATTATAATATCTATCAATAAAATTTTTTATATTGAATTTATATGATATATATTTATTAAAATTATTATAACTAAATATTGTATTCACATTTCAAAAAATTTTAAATATTATTATATTTTCCAAGGTTATAACCTATTAAAATGACAAAAAATTACAAATTATATTTTGTAATTTTATTGTTTAAATAAAACCTATAAACCACTAAATGCCTAAAAACATGAATCTCTAAACATCTATACGGAAAAACCTTTAAATACTTAAACTATTAAATTGGTATACATTAATAATAAATCATAAATTTCATTTTAATAAATTTTTGTTTTTAAAATTTTGCCTCTTTTTATAAGCATATATTTTTTTTTGATCAAAAATAAATGTTTTAAAATAGATCTATCTCACTAATAATTTATTTTGTAATTAATATTTCTATAAAATAAACTGATAAATAATTAAAATAAAAATTTAAAATTATACTGAATAAAATTTAAAATGAGATTTATTATTTATTATTAATGTATACCAGTTTAATAGTATAAGTATTTTGAGGTTTTGTCTTTTAATAGGTTAGCGATTAATGTTTTTATGCATTTAGTTATTTATAGGTTTTATTTAAACAATAAAATAACAAAAAAATTGTAAATTTTTGTCATTTTAAATGTTATAACCTTTAAATTTTTAATAATATTTAAAATTTTTAGAAATTTGAATACAATATTTAGTTATAATAATTTTAATAATTCTATGTCATATAAAATAAATATAAATAATTTTATTGATAGATATTATAATAATGATAAAAAATAAAATTAATAAACTATTTATAATAAGATAGATAATAATTTTAAATAAAAAATTAAAGTAAAATATATTACAAAACCCAACTTCATTCAAAATTAAAAATAATAAGATAAATAATAATAAGATAGATAATATTTATTAAAAATAATAAGATAGATGATAAAAAATAAAAATAAAATATTTACAAAACCCAACTTGATTCAAAATTAAAGTAAAATATATTAGTTGATAATAATTTTTAATTTTTAATAATACTTCTTTTATACTTCTTTTAAAAGCGTATATATATTTTTTGATTAAAAATAAATTATTTAAATTATATGTGTCGCACTCATAATTTATTTTGTAATAAAATTTTTTATAAAAATAAAATAATAAATAATTAAAATGAATATTTAAAATTATAATAAATTTAAATAAAAATTCAATTTATTAATTATTAAGTAGTATATAGCGGTTTAATGGTTTATGTATTTAGGCATTACGGGGTTTAAGAGTTTACTGATATAATTGTGTATGCATTTAGTGGTTTATAGGTTTTATTTAAAAAATAAAATAACAAAAAATTTATTTTTATTATTTTTTCATATCTCCAAAGGTTATAACATTTGAATTATATTTTTCGATGAAGAATAATTTATTTAAATTATATTTGTCTAACTCATAATTTACTTTGTAATTAATATTTATATAAAAATATAAAGAAAAAATATTTAAAATGAATATTTTAAATAAAAATAAAAAAATAATATTGAGATTTAATATTTATTATTTAGGGTATACTAGTTTAAAAGGATTATGTTTTTAAAATTTTAATGATTTAGATGTTATTGATTTATTTGTTTAGGCATTTTATTAGTTTATAAGATTTATCTAAACATTGAAATAAAAAAAAATTATTTTTGATATTTTCTCACATTTTCAAATGTTATAACCTTTGAAAATATAATAATTTAAATTTTTTTTAAAAAGTAAATACAATATTTTGTAATAATAATCATTTTAATTATATATAATATAAACAAAATATAAAAAATTTTATTGATAGATAATAAATCAATTATCAAAAAATAAATTAATATGCTATCATTAATATGATAGATAAAATTAAAATATAATTGCAAAACGTAAAATTATTCAAAATCAAAGTAAAATTTATTACTAAATAATAATTTTTGTTTTTTAGTTTTTGCTTCTTTTTATAAGCTTATATATTTTTTTTTGATTAAAAATAAATTATTTAAATTAAATATGTATCCCTCATAATTTATTTTGTAATTAATATTTTATTAAATTATTTAAATTATAATTAAGGTTTACTAGTTTAAAAGTTTATGTGTTTAGGGGCTTTTGTGTTAAGGAGTTTAGATATTTAAGTGTTTAGAAATTTAGTAGTTTATAATTTTTATTTCAACAATGATATAAGATAAAATCTATTTTTTTTATTTTTTCTAATTTTTGAAGGTTATATCATTTGAAAATATAATAATTTTTAAATTTTTTTCAACTGTAAATATAATATTTAGTTATAATAATCTTAATAATTATAAGACATTTAAATTTAATATAAGTAATTTTATTGTTATATATTATAAAAATGATCAAATATTAAATTAATAAACTTTTTTTAATAAGATTGATAGTAATTAAAATATAATTGCAAAACCTATATATAATGATTCAAAATCAAAGAAAAATATATTAATAAATAATACATTTTTGTTTTTAAATTTTTACTTCTTTTTATAAGCTTATTTTTTTTGATTAAAAATAAATTATTAAAATTATATTTGTCTATCTCATAATTTATTTTGTAATTAATATTTCTATAAAAAATAAACTAATACATAATAAAAATGAATACATATCAAAATGAGATTTATGATTTATTATATGTGGTATACCGGTTTAATGGTTTGATTATTTAGGAGTTTTATCGTTTAGAAGTTTATTAATTTATGTATTTAGGCATTTAGTGGTTTATAGGTTTTATTTATATAATAAAAATCATAATTTTTTTTTTAGATTTTTTCTTATTTTCAAAGGTTATAACCATTAAAAATAAATTAATTTTTAAAATTTTTTGAAATGTAAATATAATATTTAGTTAAAATAATATTAATAATTATATATGATATAAATTCAATATAAAAAATTATATTGATAGATATTATAATAATGATCAAAAATTAAATTAATAAACTATTAATAATAAGATAAATATTAATTAAAAAATATTTACAAAACCCAAATTGATTCAAAATATAAACAAAATATATTACTGAATAATAATTTTAAATTTTTACTTATTTTATAAGCGTATATATATTTTTTGATTAAAAATAAATTATTTAAATTATATGTGATGCACTCATAATTTATTTTGTAATAAGAATATCTATAAAAATAAAATAATAATAATAATTAAAATGAATATTTAAAATAATAATAAATTGAAATAAAAATTCAATTTATTAATTATTAAGTAGTATTTAGCGGTTTAATGGTTTATGTATTTAGGCATTGCAGGGTTTAAAAGTTTACTAAGATAGATATTAATTAAACAATTATTAATCAGATAAATATTAATTAAAATATAATAACAAAATCTAAAATGATTCAGAAGGAGAGCAAAATATATTACTATATAATAAATTTGAGTTTTTAAATTTTTTATTCTTTTTATATGTTTATCTATATTTTTCGATGAAAAATAATTTAAATAAATTATATTTGTATAACTCATAATTTATTTTGTAATTAATATTTATATAAAAATAAACAAATAAATAATTAAAATGAATATTTAAAATTATAATGAAAAAAATAATATTGAAATTTATTATTTATTATTTAGGGTATATCTGATTAAAATATTATCTATTTAGGGTTTTCGAGATTTAGAAGTTATTCATTTAAGTATTTAGGCATTTAGTGGTTTATAGGTTTTATTTAAACAATGAATTAACAAATAAATTATTTTTGATATTTTTTCAAATTTTCAAAGATTATAACCTTTGAAAATATAATAATTTTAAATTTTTTTAAAAATGTGAATACAATATTTAGTAATAATAATTAATATAACAATATATAATATAAACTAAATATAAACAATTTTATTGATAGATATTATATTAATTATCAAAAAATAAATTAATAAGCTATTATTAATATGATAGATATAAATTAAAATTTAATTACAAAAACTAAAATCAGTAAAAATCAAAGTAAATTTATTACTAAATAATACTTTCTGTTTCTTAGTTTTTGCCTCAATTTATAATATTATATATTTTTTGATAAATAATAAATTAATAAAATTATATTTTTATCACTCATAATTTATTTTGTAATTAATAATTCAATAAATTATTTAAAATATATTTAAGGTTTACGAGTTTAAAGGTTTAGGTATTTATGGGATTCGGGGATTAAAAGTTTAGAGATTTATGTCTTTAGGTATTTAATGGTTTATAAGTTGTATTTAAACAATGATATAACAAAAAATATATTTTTTGTTATTTTTTATCATTTTTTAAGGTTATAACCTTTGAATATATAACAATTTTTAAATTTTTTTTTAAATGTGAATACTATATTTAGTTTTGATAATATTAATATATTATATATCATATAAATTCAAAATAAACAATTATATTGATAGATTTTAAATTAATGATCAAAAAATAAATTAATTAGCTTTTATAAATCAGATAGATATTATTTAAAATATATTTGCAAAACCTAAATTTATTCAAAATCAAAGTAAAATAAATTACTAAATAATAATGTTTTTGATGTATTGCTTCTTTTTATAAGTTTATATTTTTTGTTCTTAAAAGTATATTATTTAAATTATATTTGTCTTACTCATAATTTATTTTTTAATAAATATTTCTATAAAAATAAACTAATAAATAATTAAATGAATATTTAAAATTATAATAAATAGAAATAAAAATTAGATTTATTAATTATTATGTACTATATAGTGGTTTAATGGTTTAAGTATTTAGGTATTACTTGGTTTAGGAGTATACTGATTTAATTGTGTATTCATTTACTAGTTTATAGGTTTTATTTAAAAAATAAAAAAATTAATTTTTTTATTATTTTTTGATATTTTCAGAGGTTATAACCTCTGAAAATATAATAATTTTTAATTTTTATTCAAAATTGAATTCAATATTTAGTTATAATAATCATTATATTTATATTTCATATAAATTCAATATAAATAATTTTATTGATAGATATTCTAATAATTATCAAAAAATAAAATAATAATCTATTATTAATACGATAGATATCAATTAAAATATAATTACAAAACCAAAAATGATTCAGAATCAAAACAAAATATATTACTATATAATAATGGTTTGTTTTGAAATTTTTTTTTTTAAAAGTTTATCTATATTTTTTTGATGAAAAATAATTTATATAAATTATATTTGTCTAACTCATAATTTATTTTGTAATTAATATTTATATAAAAATAAACAAATAAATATTAAAATGAATATTTAAAATTATAATGAAAAAATGATATTTATTCTTTATTATTTATTGTATACCAATTTAATTTAAATTATATCTGTATTACTAATAATTTATTTTGTTATTAATATTTCTAAAAAAAACTGTTAAATAATTTAAATAAAAATTTAAAATTATACTGAATAAAAATTAAAATGAGATCAATCAATTATTATTAAGGTATATTAGTTTAATGGTTTAAGTATTTAAAGGTTTTGTCGTTTAAAAGTTTAGTGATTTATTTTTTTAGGCATTTAGTGGTTTATAGCTTTTATTTAAACAATGAAATAACAAAAAATTATTTTTGATATTTTTCACATTTTCAAAGGTTATAACATTTGAAAATATAATAATTTTTAAATTTTTTCAAATGTAAATATAATATTAAGTTATAATAATCTTAATAATTATAAGTCATTTAAATTCAATATAAATAATTACATTGCTAGATATTATAATAATGATCAAAAAAAATTAATAAACCATTATTAATAATATAGATATTATTTAAAATATATTTGCAAAATCTAAATTTTTTCAAAATCAAAGTAAAATATATTACTAAATAATAATTTTTTTAATGTTTTGCTTTTTTATAAGTTTATATTTTTGTTTTTAAAAATAAATTATTTAAATTATATTTGTCTTACTCATAATTTATTTTGTAATTTATAATTCTATAAGAATAAACTAATAAATAATTAAATGAATATTTAAAATTATAATGAATACCAATAAAATAGAGATTTATTATTTATTATTCAGGATATACCGGTTTAATGGTTTAAGTATTTAGGTGTTTTGTGGATTAGGAGTTTTCTGATTTAATTGTTTAGACCTTTAGTGATTTATAGTTTTTTTTAAGAATGAAAAAACAAAAAATTTTAATTTTTTGATTTTTTTTTATTTTTGAAGGTTGTAACCTTTAAAAATATAATAAATTTAATTTTTTTTAAATGTGAATATAATATTTAGATAATAAT
>JAREIK010001926.1:329572-392443 GCA_029783825.1 Sapria himalayana
TGTAATAAATATTTCAATAAAACTAAACTAATAACTAATTAAAATGAATATTTTAAAATTATAATAAATAGAAATAAAAATTAGATTTATTAATTATTAAGTAGTATATTGCAGTATAATGGTTTATGTATTTAGGTATTACGGGGTTTAGGAGTTTACTAATTTAACTGTGTATGCATTTAGTGGTTTATAGCTTTTAATTAAAATAAAAATAAAAAAAAATAATTTTTAATAATTTTTGATATTTTCAATGATTATAACCTTTGAAAATATAATAATTTTTAATTTTTTTTCAAAAGTGGATAAATATTTATTTATAATAATCATAATAATTATATATCATATAAATTCAATATAAACAATTTTATTGATAGATATTCTAATAATTATCAAAAAATAAATTAAAAATTTATTATGAATAACATTGATATTACTTAAAATATAATATCAAAACCTAAAATGATTCAAAAGCAAAGCAAAATATATTAATTAATAATTATTATTTGTTTTTAAATTTTTATTCTTTTTATAAGCTCATCTATTTTTGATGAAAAATAATTTTTATAAATTATATTTTTAACTCATAATTTATTTTAATATATATATATATATAAACTAAACAATCAAAATGAATTTTTTAAATTAAAATGAAAACAAATAAAAATGAGATTTATTAATTATTATTTAGGGGATACCCGTTTAAATGATTATCTATATAGGGGTATCAGAATTTTGTAG
The DNA here is from genome assembly GCA_029783825.1 of Sapria himalayana. Taxonomy (NCBI): domain Eukaryota; kingdom Viridiplantae; phylum Streptophyta; class Magnoliopsida; order Malpighiales; family Rafflesiaceae; genus Sapria; species Sapria himalayana. The sequence continues at coordinate 330,311 of JAREIK010001926.1, forward strand.
TTTAGTGATTTAAGTGTTTAGGCATTTAGTGATTTATAGGTTTTATTTAAACAATGAAATAATAATAAAAATATTTTTTTTCTTTTTTCACATGTTCAATGGTTATAATCTTTGAAAATATAATAATTTTAAAATTTTTTTTAAAAGTGAATACAATATTTAGTTATAATAATTATTAAATTTATATATCATATAAATTAAATACAAATATATTTATTGATAAATATTCTAATAATGATCAAAAAATAAATTAATAATATATTATTAATAAGTTAGATTTCAATTAAAATATAATTACAAAATATAAAATGGTTCAAAAACAAAGTAAAATATATTACTATATAATAATTTTTTGTTTTTAATTTTTTTATTCTTTTATTAAGTTTATCTATATTTTTTTGTTGAAAAATAATTTATATAAATTATATTTTTCTAACTTATAATTTATTTTGTATTTAATATTTATATAAAAATAAATAAATAAATAATTAAAATGAATATTTAAAATTATAATGAAAAAAATAAAAATGATATTTATTATTTATTATTTAGGATATACCTGTTTAAAAATCAATATCTATTTAGGTTTTCGAGATTTAGAAGTTATTGATTTAATTATTTAGGCATGTAATGGTTTATAGCTTTTATTTAAACAATGAAATAACAAAAAATTTATTTTTAATAATTTTTCAAATTTTCAAATGTCATAACATTTGAAAATATAATAATTTTAAAATTTTTTAAAAATCTGAATACAATATTTAGTAATAATAATTATTATAACTATTTATAATATAAAATAAATATAAACAATTTTATTGATAAATATTATATCAATTATCAAAAAATAAATTAATAAACTATTATTAATATGATAGATATAAATTAAAATATAATTAAAAAACCTAAAATGATTCAAAATCAAAGTAAATTTATTACTAAATCATAATTTTTTTTTGTTTTTGCATCATTTTATAAGCTTATATTTTTTTTTTATGAATAATATATTATTTAAATTATATTTATCACTTATAATTTATTTTGTAATTAATATTTCTATAAATTATTTATATTATATTAAAGGTTTAAAAGTTTAAAGGTTTAGGTATTTAGGGGCTTCGCGGTTTAGGAGTTTAGAGAATTATGTATTTAAGCATTTATTGGTTTATAAGTTTTATTTAAACAATGATATAACAAAAAATTTATTTTTGTTATTTTTTCTCATTTTTGAAGGTTATAACCTTTGAAAATATAATAATTTTTAAATTTTTTTTAAATGTGAATACTATATTTAGTTATGATAATCTTAATAATTATATATCATGTTAATTCAATATAAATAATTATATTGATTTATTATATAAATGATCAAAAAATAAATTAATAAACTATTATTAATAAGATAGATATTTTTTAAAATATATTTGCAAAGCATAAATTTATTCAAAACCAAAGTAAAATATAATACTAAATAATAATTTTTTTTGATGTTTTGCTTCCTTTTATAACTTTATATTTTTTGTTATTAAAAGTAAATTATTTAATTTATAATTTTCTTCCACATTATTTATTTTTAATTTATAATTCTATAAAAATAAACTAATAAATAATTAAATGAATATTTAAAATTATAATGAATACAAATAAAATTGAGATGTATTATTTATTATTCGGGATATACTAGTTTAATGGTTTAAGTATTTAGGTATTTTGGGGTTTAGTTATTTAAGTGTTTAGACTTTAGTGATTTATAGTTTTTATTTAAAGAATGAAAAAATAAAAAATTAAATTTTTTGATTTTTTTTAATTTTTGAAGGTTATAACCTTTGAAAATATAATAATTTTTAATTTTATGTAAATGTTAATATAATATTTAGTTATAATAATCTTAATAATTATATATAATGTTAACTCAATATAAATAATTTTATTAATAGATATTATAATAATAATCAATAAAAAATTAATAAACTATTATTAATAAGAATGATATAAATTAAAATATAATTACAAAAACTAAAATGATTCAAAATAAAAATAAAATATATTACAAAATAATAAATTTTTGTTTTTAAAATTTTGTCTCTTTTTATAAGCATAAATTTTTTTTTGATAAAGAATAAATTATTTAAAATAGATCTGTCTTACTAATAATTTATTTTGTAATTAATATTTCTATAAAAATAAACTGATAAATAATTAAAATAAAAATTTAAAATTATATTTAATAAAAATTAAAATGAGATTATTGATTTATTATTAATGTTTACCAATTTAATAGTTTATGTATTTAGAAGTTTTGTCATTTAGGAGTTTAGAGATTTATGTTTTTAGGCATTTTGTGGTTTATAGGTTTTATTAAAACAATAAAATAACTAAAAGATTTGTAATTTTTTTTCATTTTCATAGGTTTTAACCTTTGAAAATATAATAATATTTAAAATTTTTTGAAATGTGAATACAATAATTAGTTATAATAATTTTAATAATTATATATCATATAAATTTAATTTAAACAATATTACTGATAGATATTATAATAATGATCAAAAATTAAATTTATAAACTATTAATAATAAGATAGATATTAATTAAAAAATATTTACAAAACCCAAATTTATTCAAAATTAAAGTAAAAAATATATCTGGATAATAATTTTTTAATTTTTACTTCTTTTGTAAGCATATATATTTTTTTTGTTTAAAAATAATTTATTTAAATTATATTTGTCGCACTCATAATTTATTTTATTATAAATATTTCTATAAAAATAAACTTATAAATAATTAAAATGAATATTTAAAATAATAATAAAAATGAAATAAAAATTAAATTTCTTAATTATTAAGTAGCATATAGCGGTTTAATGGTTTATGTATTTTGGCATTATAGGCCTTAAGAGTTTACTGATTTTACTATGTATGCATTTAGTTCTTTATAGGTTTTATTTAAAAATTAAAATAACAAAATATTTATTTTTATTATTTTTTCATATTTTCAAAGGTTATAACCTTTGAAAATATAATAATATTTAAATTTTTTTCAAAAGTTAGTTCAATATTTAGTTATAATAATCATTATATTTATATATCATATAAATTCATTATAAACAATTTTATTGATAAATATTCTAATAATGATCAAAAAATAAATTAATAATCTATTATTAATAAGATAGATATCAATTAAAATATAATGAAAAAACCTAAAATGATTCAGAAGATATCAAAATATATTACTATATAATAATTTGTTGTTTTGAAATTTTTTTTTCTTTTAAAATGTTTATCCATATTTTTTTGATGAAAATTAATTTATATAAATTATATTTGTCTAACTCAATTTTTTTAATTAATATTTATATAAATATAAACAAATAAATAATTAAAATGAATATTTACAATTATAATGAAAAAATAATATTGAGATTTAGTCTTTATTATTTGGGTATACTAGTCTAATTTAAATTAGATCTGTCTAACTAATAATTTATTTTGTAAATAATATTTCTATAAAATAAACTGATAAATAATTAAAATAAAAATGTAAAATTATACTGAATAAAAATTAAGAGATTTATGAATTATTATTAATGTATAGCAGTTTAATAATTTAAGTATTTAGAAGTTTTTTTGTTTATGACTTTAGCAATTTATGTTTTTAGGCATTTAGAGGTTTATAGGGTTTATTAAAACAATAAAATAACAAAAAAAATATTTGTAATTTGTTATCATTTTCATAGGTTATAACCTATGAAAATATAATAATATTTAAAATTTTTTGAAATGTGAATTCTATGTATAATTATATTAATCTTATTAATTATATATCAAATAAATTCAATATAAACAAATTTAATGATAGTTATTATAATAATAATAATAAATTAAATTAATAAACATTTTTTAATAAAATAAATATTAATTAAAATATATTTACATAACACAAAATGATTCAAAATCAAATCAAAATATATTAATAAATAATAATATTTAGATGAAAAATATATTACTATATAAAAATGATTCAAGAGAAAGCAAAATATATTACTATATAATAATTTGTTGTTTTGAAATTTATTTTCAATTATAAAGTTTATCCATATTTTTTTGATGAAAATTAATTTATATAAATTATATTTGTCTAACTTATTATTTTTTTTAATTAATATTTATATAAAAATAAACAAATAAATAATTAAAATGAATATTTAAAATTATAATTAAAATGTAATATTGAGATTTATTCTTTATTATTTTGGGCATACTAGTCTAATTTAAATTAGATCTGTTTCACTAATAATTTATTTTGTATTTAATATTTCTATAAAAATAAACTGATAAATAATTAAAATAAAAATTTAAAATTATACTGAATAAAAATTAAAATGAGATTTATGAATTATTATTAATGTATACCAGTTTAATATTTTAAGTATTAAAAGGCTTTTTCGTTTATGACTTTAGTGATTTATGTTTTTAGGTATTTAGTGGTTTATAGGTTTTATTAAAACAATAAAATAAGAAAAAAATATTTGTAATTTTTTCTCATTTTGATAGGTTATAACCTTTGAAAATATAATAATATTTAAAATTTTTTGAAGTGTGAATTCTATGTATTATTATATTAATCTTATTAATTATATATCAAATAAATTCAATATAAACAAATTTAATGATAAATATTATAATAATGATAAAAAATTAAATTAATAAACTATTATTAATAATATAAATATTAATTAAAATATATATACATAACACAAATGATTCAAAATCAAATCAAAATATATTACTAAATAATAATATTTAGATGAAAAATATTTTACTATATAAAAATTATTCACAAGAAAGCAAAATATATTACTATACAATAATTTGTTGTTTAGAAATTTTTTTACTTTTAAAAAGTTTATCCATATTTTTTTGATGAAAATTAATTTATATAAATTATATTTGTCTAACTCATAATGTATTTTTTAATTAATATTTATATAAAAATAAACAAATAAATAATTAAAATGAATATTTAAAATTAGAATGAAAATGTAATTTTTAGATTTATTTTTTATTATTTTTGGTATACTAGTCTAATTTAAATTAGTTCTGTCTCACTAATAATTTATTTTGTAATTAATATTTCTATAAAAAATAACTGATAAATAATTAAAATAAAAATTTAAAATTATACTGAATAAAAATTAAAATGAGATTTATGAATTATTATTAATGTATACCAGTTTAATATTTTAAGTATTTAAAGGTTTTTGCGTTTAACACTTTAGTGATTTATGTTATTAGGCATTTAATGGTTTATAGGTTTTATTTAAGCAATGAAATAACAAAAAAATTATATTAGATATTTTTCACATTTTCAAAGGTTATAACCTTTTAAAATTTAATAATTTTAAAATTTTTTAAAAATGTGAATACAATATTTTGTAATAATAATCATTATAATTATATATAAAATTAACTAAATATAAACAATTTTAGTGATAGATATGATATCAATTATCATTAGAATAAATTTATATGCTATTATTAATATGATAGCTATAAATTAAAATATAATTGCAAAACCTAAAAATATTTAAATCCAAGTAAAATTTATTACTAAATAATACGTTTTTTTAGTTTTTGCTTTTTTTATAAGCTTATATTTTTTTTGATGTAAAATAAATTATTTAAATTATATTTGTATCACTCATAATTTATTTTGTAATTAATATTTTAATAAATTATTTAAATTATATTTAAGGTTTAAGAGTTTAAAGGTTTAAGTATTTAGGGGCTTTTGTGTTTAGGAGTTTAGAGGTTTAAGTGTTTAGGCATTTTGTGGTTTATAAGTTTTATTTAAACAATGATATAACAAAAAATTTATTTTTATAATTTTTTTAATTTTTGAAGGTTATAACCTTTGAAAATATAATAATTTTTAATTTTTTTTCAAATGTAAATAAAATCTTTAGTTATAATAATCTTAATAATTATAAGTCATTTAAATTCAATATAAATAATTACATTACTAGATATTATAATAATGATCAAAAAAAATTAATAAACTATTATTAATAAGGTAGATATTATTTAAAATATATTTGCAAAATCTAAATTTATTCAAAATCAAAGTAAAATATATTACTTAATAATAATTTTTTTAATGTTTTTCTTTTTTTATAACTTTATATTTTTGTTATTATAAATAAATTATTTAAATTAATTTGTCTTACTCATAATTTATTTTGTAATTTATAATTCTATAATAATAAACTAATAAATAAATAAAATAATTATTTAAAATTATAATGAATACAAATAAAATTGAGATTTATTATTTATTATTCAGGATATACCGATTTAATGGTTTAAGTATTTAGGTGTTTTTGCGTTTAGGAGTTTAGTGATTTAAGTGTTTAGACCTTTAGTTATTTATACTTATTATCTAAAGAATTAAAAAACAAAAAATTTAATTTTTTGAATTTTTTTAATTTTTGAAGGTTGTAACCTTTGAAAATATAATAATTCTTTAATCTTTCTAAAATATGAATTCAATGCTTAGTTATAAAAATCATAATAATCATATATGATGTAAATTTAATATAAAAAGTTTTATTAATATATATTATTATAATGATCGAAAAATAAATTAATAAACTATTATTAATAAGATAGATATTAATTAAAATATATTTGTAGAACCCAAAATAATTTAAAATCAAAGTAAATTATAATACTAAATAAAATTATAAATCTTTGAAATTTTATTTATTTTTATAAGCTTATTTTTTTTCATAAAAAATAATATATTTAAATTATATGTCTCACTCATTTATATATTTTGTAATTAATAATTCTATAAAAATAAACGAAAAAATAATTAAAATGAATATTTAAAATTATAATGAATACAAATAAAAATGAGATTTATTATTTATTATTTAGGTTATTTAAGTTTAATGGTTTAAGTATTTAGGTGGTTTTGGGGTTGAGGAGTCTAGATATTTAAACGATTAGGCATTTAGTGGTTTATATGTTTTATTTAAATAATAAAATAATAAAAAAATTATTTTTGTGATTTTTTATCTTTTTTGAAGAGTATAACCTTTGAAAATATAATAATTTTTAAATTTTTTTCAAAAGTAAATATAATATTTATTTATAATATTGTTAATATTTATAAGAGATTTAAATTCAATATAAGTAATTTTATTGATATTTATTTTAGTAATGAGAAAAAAATAAATTAATAAACTATTATTAATAAGATTGATAGCAATTAAAATATAAATGCAAAACCTATAATGATTCAAAATCAAAGTAAAATATATTACTAAATGATATTTTTTGTTTTTAAATTTTTACTTCTTTTTATAAGCTTATATTTATTTTTTGATTAAAAATAAATTATTAATATTATATTTGTCTAACACTTTATTTATTTTGCAATTAATATTTCTATAAAAAATAAACTAATAAATAATTAAAATGAATATTTAAAATTATAATGAATACAAATTAAAATGAGATTTATGATTTATTATATATGGTATAGTGGTTTAATGGATTCTTAATTTAGCGGTTTTGTCGTTTAAAAGTTTAGCAATTTATGTTTTTAGGCATTTAGTGGTTTATATTTTTTATTTATATAATAAAAATAAAAAAAATTTTTATTTTATCTGATTTTCAAAGATTTTTACCTTTGAAAATAAAATAATTTTTAATGTTTTTTGAAATGTGAATGCCATGTATAATTATATTAATCTTACTAATTATATATCATATAAATTCAATTTAAACAATTTTAATGATAGATAGTATAATAATGATCAAAAATTAAATTAATAAACTATTATTAATAATATAAATAATTTTTAAAATATATTTACATAACACAAAATGATTCAAAATCAAATTAAAATATATTACTAAATAATAATATTTAATTTTCAAATATTTCCTTCTTTTTATAAGCTTATATTTTTTATTGATTAAAAATAAATAATTAAATAATAATTGTCTCATTCAAATTTTTTTTGTAATTAATTTTTCTAAATAATTAAATTATAATTAATTAAAATGAATATTTAAAATTATAATAAATAGAAATAAAAATTAGATTTATTAATTATTATGTATTATATATCGGTTTAATTGTTTATGTATTTAGGTAATACGGGGTTTAGGAGTTTACTGATTTAATTGTGTATGCATTTAGTGGATTATAGGTTTTATTTAAAAAATAAAATAACAAAAAATTTATTTTTATTATTATTTGATATTTTCAAAGGTTATAACCTTTGAAAATATAATAATTTTTAATTTTTTTTCAAAAGTGAATTAAATATTTAGTTATAATAATCATTATATTTATATTTCATATAAATTCAATATAAAAAATTTTTATTGATATTTATTCTAATAATTATCAAAAAATAAAATAATAATCTATTATTAATAAGATAGATATCAATTAAAATATAATTACAAATCCAAAAATAATTCAGAAGCAAAGCAAAATATATTACTATATAATAATTTTTTGTTTTGAACTTTTTTTTTAAAGTTTATCTTTATTTTTTTGATGAAAAATAATTTATATAAATTATATTTGTCTAACTCATAATTTATTTTATAATTATTATTTATATGAAAATAAACAAATAAATATTAAAATGAACATTTAAAATTATAATGAAACAAATGATATTTATTCTTTATTATTTAGGGTATACTGGTTTAATTTAAATTATATTTGTCTTACTAATAATTTATTTTGTAATTAATATTCTAAAAAGAAATAAACGGTTAAATAATTAAAATAAAAATTTAAAATTATACTGAATAAAAGTTAAAATGAGATTTATGAATTATTATTAATGTATACTAGTTTAATGGTTTAAGTATTTAGTAGTTTTGTCAATTAGAAGTTTAGTGAATTGTGTTTTTAGGCATTTAGTAGTTTATAGGTTTAATTTAAACAATGATATAACAAAAAAATTATTTTTGATATTTTTTCACATTATCAAAGTTTATAACATTTGAAAATATAATAATTTTTAAATTTTTTCAAATGTAAATATAATATTGAGTTATAATAATCTTAATAATTATAAGTAATTTAAATTCACTATAAATAATTACATTGCTATATATTATAATTATGATCAAAAAAAATTAATAAACTAATATTATTAAGATAAATATTATTTAAAATATATTTGCAAAATCTAAATTTATTCAAAATCAAAGTAAAATATTTTACTAAATAATAATTTTTTTTAATGTTTTGCTTTTTTTATAAGTTTGTACTTTTGTTTATAAATATAAATTATTTAAATTATATTTGTCTTACTCATAATTTATTTTGTAATTTATAATTCTTTAATAATAAACTAATAAATAATTAAAATGAATATTTAAAATTATAATGAATACAAATAAAATTGAGATTTATTATTTATTATTCAAGATATACCAGTTTAATGGTTTAGGTATTTAGGTGTTTTGTGGTTTAGGAGTTTAGTCATTTAATATTTTAGACCTTTAGTGATTTATAGTTTTCAATTAAAGAATTAAAAAACAAAAAAATTAATTTTTTCATTTTTAAAAATTTTTGAATGTTATAACCTTTGAAAATATAATAATTTTTAATTTTTTTTAAATGTGAATATAATATTTAGTTATAATAATCTTAATAATTTTATATAATGTAAACTTTATATAAATAATTTTATTAATAAATATTATAATAATGATCAATAAATTAATAAATAAACTAGTATTAATAAGAATGATGTAGATTAAAATATAATAGTAAAATTTAAAATTATTCACAATCAAAATAAGATATATTAATAAAAAATAATTTTTTATTTTTAAAATTTTGCATCTTTTAATAAGCATATATTTTTTTGATGAAAAATAAATTATTTAAATTATATCTGTCTCACTAATAATTTTTTTTGTAATTAATATTACTATAAAAATAAACTGATAAATAATTAAAATGAATATTTAAAATTATAATGAATACTAATAAAAATGAGAATTATGATTTATTATTTATACTATACTAATTTAATGTTTTAGTATTTATGAGCTTTTAGGATTAGGAGTTTAGTCATTTTAGTATTTAGTCATTTAGTGGTTTATAGGTTTTATTTAAAAAATAAAAAAAACTATTTTTGTTATTTTTTCTCATTTTTGAAGGTTATAACCTTTGAAAATATAATAATTATTAATTTTTTTTTGAAAAGTGAATACAATATGAAGTTTATAATCATAATAATTAAATATCATATCAATTTAATATAAATTATTTTATTGGTATATATTATAATAATGATCATAAAAAAATAATAAACAATTATTAATAAGATAAATATTGTTTAAAATATATTTGCAAAACCTAAAATAATTCAAAATCAAATTGAAATATTTTACTAAATATTAATTTTAAATTTTTAAATTTTTGTATCCATTTATATGCTTATATATTCTTTGTTGAAAAATAAATTTTTTAAATTTTATTTGTCTCACTAATAATTTATATTTTAATTAATATTTGTATAAAAATAAACTAAAAATAATAAATATGTATGTTTAAAATTATAATGAATACTAATAAAAATTAGATTATTATTTATTATATATTGTATGCCGGTTTAATGGTTAAATTATTTAAAGGTTTTGTCGTTTAGAAGTTTAGCAATTTATATTTTTAGGCATTTAGTGGTTTATAGGTTTTATTTACATAATAAAAATAAAATTAAAAATTTTTGATTTTTTCTGTTTTTCAAGGTTATAATCTTAGAAAATAAAATAATTTTTAAAATTTTTTGAAATGTGAATACCATGTATAATTATATTAATCTTACTAATTATATATCAATTAAATTAAATATAAATAATTTTAATTATAGATATTATAATAATGATCAAAAATTAAATCAACAAACTATATTTAAAAATCTAAATATTAATTAAAATATATCTACATAACACAAAATGATTCAAAATCAAATTAAAATATATTACTAAATGGTAATATATAATTTTAAAATTTTTCCTTCTTTTTTTAAGATTATATTTTTTTTGATTAAATATAAATTATTTAAATATTATTTGTCTCATTCGAAATTTATTTCGAATTAATTTTTCTAAAAAATTAAACTATAAATAATTAAAATGAATATTTAAAATTATGATAAATAGAAATATAAATGAGATTTATTATTTAATAAGTAGAATATAGCTATTAAAAGGTTTTTGTATTTTGGGGTTCGGGGGTTATGAGCTTACTGATTTAAGTAAGTAATCATTTAATGATCTATATGTTTTATTTAATAAATGAAATAACAAAAAATTTATTTTTATTATTCTTTCTCATTTTTTAACGTTATAACCTTTGAAAATATAATAATTTGTAAATTTTTTTCAAAAGTGAATTCAATATTTAGTTATAATAATCATTATATTTATATTCATATAAATTCAATATAAACTATTTTATTGATAAATATTCTAATAATGATCAAAAAATAAATTAATAATCTATTATTAATAAGATAGATATCAATTAAAAGATATTTACAAAACCTAAAATGATTCAGAAGAAAAGCAAAATATATTACTATATAATAATTTTTTGTTTTGAAATTTTTTTTCTTCTAAAAAGTTTATCAATAATTTTTTGATGAAAATTAATTTATATAAATTATATTTGTCCAACTCAATTTATTTTGTAATTAATATTTATATATAAATAAACAAATAAATAATTAAAATGAATATTAAAAAATATAATAAATAGCAATACAAAATAGATTTATTAAGTTTTAAGTAGTATTTATTCTTGTCCTGAAAGAATCGGGATTGAGAAAAATTCATTGACTTTGACTTTTCACGTCCCATTCTGTCATGTATTTTTTCTTTTGGGACGGTTCCAGATCTTAAGCAATATCCATCCCAAGAATCATCCCGTCCTAAAAACACGATACTAGAACCAGTAATATATATATATATATATATATATATATATATATATATAATGAAGATGCCACCAAAGTCTCTACTACCCATCCATTTCTGACGCACCTATTGCTGTTCCGACGAGTTCCAGGCCACCTAACGCCATTCCAGCCATGTTAAGTAAGGTCCAGCCCTTGTCCGGCGCACTTCTGGTTGCCTCCACCGTGTCCCAGATGCCACCAGCCTTTTTGTTTGTTTTTCTGACGAGAATTGAGTGATTAATTATTATTATTATTATGTGTCTCAGTCAGTTTTGTTAAGTATTGGTTATGGTGATGTGGTTGGGCAGAATGAGTGGGCTGAATGTGTTACAGTCCATTTTGTAGAGCTTGCTTGTTTGAATTATTTATATGTATTTATGCTTAACATATCATAATAGTTAATGGAAATGCAGATGGCACAATCTAGTGGTAAATGAAAAATGCAATAAATTGAAGATGATCACATCTCAAATTATCAAAGTACTGGTAAATATAATCAACATCCTTTCACGATCCCTCTTATTGTTACGGCAGGTTCTTCAATTCCAATTGGAATAGAAAGTCAAGGTACATCTGAACCTCAAGCTCATAAAAAGTATAAGTCTATTGTTTGGGAAACTTATGAGATATTAGTTGATCCAGAGGGAAATGAAATGGTAGGGCAGCTTGTATATGGTGTAGGAAAGAATAATTGGCAAAAAGTGATCAAGGTACTTCGGGTTTATGTAAATACTTGAGAGAGACTTGTAAGAAATTTCCACACAAAAAAGAATTAATAAAAGCTGACAAAGGTAAAGATAAGTCACAATCTTTGTTGAGTTTCACTAAAGGTACTTGTTCAGAGGATAACAAATTAACTTGTTGGCAATTTGATCAACAACTAGTTAGGTAGGCTTTGGTGAAAATGATCATAAAAGATGAATTGCCTTTTTGTTTTGTTGAGAGGAATGAGTTTAAGGAGTTTTGTGAAGTTAGTGTGCCTCAATTTAAAATTCCATCTAGGCACTCTGTGTTGAGGGATTATTTTTCTTTGTTTGTAATGGAAAAGAAGAAATTATTTGATAGCATATCATCTCATTGTTGTAGAGTTTCATTGACTACCGACACTTGGACTAGCATTCAAAATTTGTCTTATATCTGTTCGACTGTTCATTTCATTGATTCTCAATGGAATATGCATAAAAGGCTTTTGAACTTTTGTGTAATTAAAAGTCATTATGGAGTTAATATTAGAAATGCTATTGAGTTTTGAATGAATAAATGGGGTTTGAGAAAGTTGATGTGCATTACTGTTGATAATGCATCAAATAATGATGTTGCAGTTGATCAATTGAAAAAAAGGCTTGTGAAGAAAAGTGTTGTACCTTTGAGAGACGAGCATTTTCATATGAGATGTTGTGCTCATATCCTAAACTTAATTGTCAGAGATGGCATTGCAATAGTTGAGGTGTTATTCAAAAAATTAGAGGTGTGGTGAAATATGTGAGGAGCAGTCCTAAAGGATTTGATATGTTTAAGTTATGTGTTGAAGAAGCAAACTTGACATATGAATCTTCATTGCAATTAGATTGTCCTACAAGATGGAATTCAACATATTTGATGCTACAAACTGATATAAAATATCAAAAAGAATTTGAAAAGTTGGAGGACAAAGACAAAAGGTTTTTGAAGGAGTTTGGTTCAAACATTCCAACTGAGAGAGACTGAACAAATGCAAAAATTTTGGCTCGTTTCTTGAAAACTTGTTATGAGGTAACTTGTAAATTTTCTGGCTCATAATATTCTACCTCTAGTGTTAATTTTCTTGAGATTAATCGAATTTTGAAAAAAATTGAGCTTTGTGAAAATAGTAGAGATACAATGGTGTCTGAAATGGGTATGAAAATCAGGCATAAATTCAACAAATATTGGAGTTCTCTTTAGTCAACAAATATTATGCTTTTTGTAGCAGTAGTGTTGGATCCTAAATATAGGCTTAAATATCTCATGGTTAGGTACACTTGGCATTATTGAGAGGAATTCGCTAAAAATTTGGTGAAAAAGGTTATAAATGCTTTAAATGAGATGATGGATGATTATAAAGATTTAAATGAAGATGAATCAAAAGAAGATGATTTCTCTTCTATTTTGATGAAGAAAAATGATGATTTCTTTGATGGTAGTGATACTTATGATGATGATTTTTTCTGTTGAATTGGAGAAAGAACAAGAAGTTGCAGCTTTGTAAGAGTTGGAATGGTACTTGGAGGACAATCTTGAAAAAAATAGAATTGATTTTGATCTTTTAAACTGGTGGAAGGTAAATGAGGTTAGGTATCCTTCTTTGGCAAATGTAGCAAGGGATATATTTGCTATCCAAGCATCTACTGTGGCCTATGAACTTATATTTAGCACTGGGGGATAACTTTAGATAAATTTAGTAGTTCTTTAACACCTATTACAGCTTAAGTTCTCATATGTCTACAAGATTGGTTGAGAAGCTCAAACAAACCTATTGAAATTGAAGAATTAGTTCAAGACCTTGATCATAATGAATAAGGTTAGCATACAAATCTTGTAAATTTTAATTTCACATTTACTTATTTATTCATTCAATTTAATAAAAATATGGTTCAATTACAATTTTCAAAGGGGTCGCAAGATCAAAATATTCTTCCAACTATAGGTGGCCAACTAAATTTGGAATGAGTGTATTAAATTTTATCTGGTAATATTTTGTTTTTTTATTATCTTTCATCTTAGAAATTTATGTCTACATGATTAACACGTTTTAATCAATGGTTGTCCTTCTATAGTGGAAGAAGAAACGGGAGGTGTTGTAGAAGAGATAATTAATTGGGTTTGGATTTTCGTTGCTGTTCCGGGACGGACCTTTGAAATGATTATTATCATGGTTGTTATTAGTTGTATTTTTTTTTGTTATATTAAGCTGCCAAATTTTAGCAATTACTTAAGTAGTAATTGTTACTACCAATGTTTGTGGTAATCTTTAGCTATTACTTAATATCTTAAGTAATTGTTTAAAAAATGTAGTATTGCTATTATGGTTAACTTTCACTCGGCTGGACAAAGCCAACTTGTGACAAAACAAAGAACCAAATTAAGCACACAACTCGATCCCATTATATTTAACATTTCTATCCTTTTCTGCACATCAAAGCATTTGACAAGGTAATGGAACTCGTTTACGGTATTCAGTCTATTTGACAAAATAAAATTGACCGAATTTGAGTTTGTAAGATACATAACTAAGGAATGATAAATGGTACAACAAAAGGTTTCGACATGAACTAACTTGGCCAGTTTTAAGAAAATAAATTGAAAAAATGTCCGAACACTATTCCGTCACGGAACCGTTTTCTACTACCCAAAATTTCATAACTACGTCCCATCTCGTCGCGATATTTTCAACCTATGGGATGGGTCTGGATCTTCATAAAAAAATCTCTGAACTGTGGGAATGGACTGAATATTTGTAATCCCCATCCCGTCCCGTCCCATGAGAACCCCTAGCATTTAGTGGTTTATAAGTTTTATTTAAAAAATAAAATAACAAAAATTTATTTTTATTATTTTTTGATATTTTCAAAGGTTATATAACCTTTGGAAATATAATAATTATTAAATTTTTTTCAAATGTGAATATAATTTTAAGTTATACTATTCATTAAATTTAGATATTATATAAATTCAATATATACAATTTTATTGATAAATGTTATAATAATAATCAAAAGAGAAATTAATAATCCATTAATAATAAGATAGATATTAATTAAAATATAATTACAAAACTTAAAATGATTTAGAAGCAAAGAAAAATATATTATTATATAATAATTTTTTGTTTTTGAATTTTTCTTCTTTTAATAAGATTATCTATATTTGTCTAACTATATTTTTTTTGCAATTAATATTTATATATAAATAAACAAATAATTAATTAAAATGAATATTTAAAATTATAATGAAAAAAAAATGAGATTTATTATTTATTATTTATGGATACCGGTTTAATTTAAATTAGATCCCTCTCACGAAGAATTTATTTTGTAATTAATATTTTTATAAAAATAAACTGATAAATAATTAATATAAAAATTTAAAATTAGACTGAATAAAAATTAAAATGAGATTTAAGATTTATTATTAATGTATACTAGTTTAATAGTTTAAGTATTTAATGGTTTTGTCGTTAGGAGTTTAGCAATTTATGTATTTAGGCTTTTAGTGGTTTATTGGTTTTATATTAAAAAATAAAATAACAAAAAAATTTATTATAATTTATTATCATTTTCATAGGTTATAACCTTTAAAAATATAATAATATTTACAATTTTTTGAAATGGGAATACAATATTTAGTTTTAATAATATTAATAATTATATAACATATAAATTCAATATAAACAATTTTATTGATAGATAATATAATAATGATCAAAAATTAAATTAATAAACTATTATTAAAAAGATAGATATTAATTAAAAAATATTTACGAAACACAAATTGATTCAAAATTAAAGTAAAATATATTATTGAATAATAATTTTAAATTATTAAATTTCTACTTCTTTTATAGAGTATATTTTATTTTACTAAAAATAAATTAATTAAATTATATTTGTCGCACTCATACTTTATTTTGTAATAAATATTTCTATAAAAATAAACTAATAACTAATTAAAATGAATATTTAAAATTATAATAAATAGAAATAAAAATTAGATTTATTAATTAATAAGTAGTATATAGTAGTTTAATGGTTTATGTATTTAGGCATTACGGGGTTTAAAAGTTTACTGATTTAACTGTGTATGCATTTAGTGGTGTATAGGTTTTATTTATGAAAAAAAATTAAAAAAAATTATTTTTATTATTTTTTGATATTTTCAATTGTCTTTCAAAATATAATAATTTTTAAATTTTTTTCAAAATTTGAATAAATATTTATTTATAATAATCATAATAATTATATATCATATAAATTCAATATAAACAATTTTATTGATAGATATTCTAATAATTATCAAAAAATAAATTAAAAATCTATTATGAATAACATTGATATTACTTAAGATATAATTTCAAAACCTAAAATGATTCATAAGCAAAGCAAAATATATTACTTATTAATACTTATTTGTTTTTAAAATTTTATTCTTTTTATAAGCTTATATATTTTTTGATGAAAAATAATTTTTATTAATTATATTTTTAACTCAATTTATTTTATAATTAATATATATATATAAATAAAAAACTAAAGAATCAAAATAAAATTTCTAAATTATAATGAAAACAAATAAAAATGAGATTTATTAATTATTATTTAGGGTATACTAGTTTAATTGATTTTCTATATAGGGGTATCAGGATTTTGTAGTATAGTGAATTAGTGTTTAGGCATTTTGTGGTTTATAGGTTTTATTTAAACAATAAAATAAAAAAAAAATTTTTTTATTTTTTCATATTTTATAAGATTATAATCTTTGAAAATATAATAATTTTAAATTATTTTTCAAAAGTGAATATAATATTTAGCTATAAAATATTAAATATATATATCATATAAATTCAATATAAACATTGTTATTGATAAATATTATAATAATGATAAAAAAATTATTTAATTATCTATTATTAATAAGTTAGATATCAATTAAAATATAATTACAAAACCAAAAATGATTGAGAAACAAAGCAAAATATATTACTATATAATAATTCTTTTTAGTATTTTTCTTCTTTTAATTAGTTTATCTATATTTTTTTGTTTAAAAATAACTTATATAAATTATATTTATATAACATATACTTTTTTTTGTAATTAATATTTATATAAAAATAAACAAATAAATAATTAAAATGAATATTTAAAATAATAATGAAAAAAATGAGATTTATTATTTATAATTTAGAATATACCGGTTTAAATTAAATTATATCTGTCTCATTAATAATTATTTTTTAATTAATATTTCTATAAAAATAAACTGATAAATAATTAAAATAAAAATTTAAAATAATACTTAATAAAAATTAAATTGAGATTTATGATTTATTATTAATGTATACAAATTTAATGGTTTAAGTATTTAAAGGTTTTGTCGTTTAGGAGTTTAGAAATTTATGTTTTTAAGCATTTAGTGGTTTATATGTATTATTTGAATTAATGAAATAACAAAAAATTTATTTTTGATAATTTTTCAAATTTTCATAGATTATAACATTTGAAAATATAATAATTTTAAAATTTTTAAAAAATGTTAATACAATATTTAGTAATAATAATTATTATAACTATATATAATATCAACTAAATATAAACAATTTTATTGATAGATATTATATCAATTATCAAAAAATAAATTAATAAACTATTATTAATATGATATATATTAATTAAAATATAAACCTAAAATGATTCAAAATCAATATAAAATTTATTACTAAATAATAATTTTTTTTAGTTTTTGCATCATTTTATAAGCTTATAAGTTTCATTGATGAAAAATATATTATTTAAATTATATTTGTATCACTCAATTTATTTTGTAATTAATATTTATATAAATTATTTAAATTATATTTAAGGTTTACGAGTTTAAAGGTTTAAGTATTTAGTGGCTTTGGGGTTTAGGAGTTTAGATATATATGTATTTAGGGATTTAATGGTTTATAAGTTTTATTTAAACAATGATATAATAGAAAAATTATTTTTTTTTTCTCTCATTTTTGAAGTTTATAACCTTTGAAAATATAACAATTTTTAAATTTTTTTTATATGTGAATACTATATTTAGTTATGATAATTTTAATAATTATATATCATGTTAATTCAATATAAACAATTATATTGATAGATATTATATTAAAGATCAAAAAATAAAGTAATATACTAGCATTAATAAGATAGATATTTATTAAAATATATTTGCAAAACGTAAATTTATTCAAAATCAAAGCAAAATATAATACAAAATAATAATTTTTTTATGTTTTGCTTCTTTTTATAAGTTTATATTTTTTGTTATTAAAAGTAAATTATTTAAATTATATTTGTCTTCCACATAATTTATTTTTAATTTATAATTCTATAAAAATAAACTAATAAATAATTAAAATTAATATTGAAATTATAATGAATACAAATAAATTTGAGATTAATTATTTATTATTCATGATATACTAGTTTAATGATTTAAGTAATTAGGTGTTTTGGGGTTTAGTGATTTAAGTGTTTATGCCTTAAGTGATTTATAGTTTTTATTTAAAGAATGAAAAAATAAAAAATTAAATTTTTTGATTTTTTTTAATTTTTGAAGGTTATAACCTTTGAAAATATAAAAATTTTTAATTTTTTTAAATGTTAATATAATATTTAGTTACAATATTCTTAATAATTATATATAATGTAAACTCAATATAAATAATTTTATTAATAGATATTATAATAATGATTAATAAAAAATTAATAAACTATTATTAATAAGAATGATATATATTAAAATATGATTTCAAAAACTAAAATGATTCAAAATCAAAATAATATATATTACAAAATAATAAAATTTTGTTTTTAAAATTTTGCCTCTTTTTATAAGCAGATATATTTTTTTTGATAAAAAATAAATTATTTAAAATTGAACTGGCTCACAAATAATTTTTTTTGTAATTAATATTTCTATAAAAATAAACTGATAAAGAATTAAAATAAAAATTTAAAATTATACTTAATAAAAATTAAAATGAGATTTATTAATTATTATTAATGTATACCAATTTAATAGTTTAAGGATTTAGATGTTTTTTCGTTTAGAAGTTTAGCGATTTATGTTTTTAGGCATTTAGTGGTTTATAGGTTTTATTAAAACAATAAAATAATAAAAAAAAATTGTAATTTTTTCTTATTTTCATAGGTTATAACCTTTGAAAATATAATAATATTTAATATTTTTTGAAATGTTAATACAATAATTAGTTATAATAATTATAATAATTATATATCATATAAATTCAATATAAACAATTTTATTGATAGATATGAAATCAATTATCAAAAAGAAAATTAATATGCTATTTTTAATATGATATAGATAAATTAAAATATAATTGCAAAACTTAAAAATATTCAAAATCCAAGTAAAATTTATTACCAAATAATAATTTTTTTTTAGTTTTTGTTTCTTTTTATAAGCTTATATTTTTTTTGATGAGAAATAAATTATTAAAATTATATTTGTATCGCTCATTAATTATTTTGTAATTAATATTTTAATAAATTATTTAAATTATATTTAAGGTATATAAGTTTAAAGGTTTAAGTATTTAGGGGCTTTTGTGTTTAGGAGTTTAGAGGTTTAACTGTTTAGGCATTTAGTGGTCTATAAATTTTATTTAAACAATGATATAACCAAAAGTTTATTTTTAATATTTTTTTAATTTTTGAAGGTTATAACCTTTGAAAATATAATAATTTTTAAATTTTTTTTAAATCTAAATATAATTTTTAGTTATAATAATCATAATAATTATAAGTCATTTAAATTCAATATAAATAATTACATTGATAGATATTATAATAATAATCAAAAAAAAATTAATAAACTATTATTAATAAGATAGATATTATTTAAAATATATTTGCAAAATCTAAATTTATTCAAAATCAAAGTAAAATATATTACTTAATAATAATTTTTTTAATGTTTTTCTTTTTTTATAACTTTATATTTTTGTTATTATAAATAAATTATTTAAATTAATTTGTCTTACTCATAATTTATTTTGTAATTTATAATTCTATAATAATAAACTAATAAATAAATAAAATAATTATTTAAAATTATAATGAATACAAATAAAATTAAGATTTATTATTTATTATTCAGGATATACCTGCTTAATGGTTTGAGTATTTAGGTGTTTTTGGGTTTAGGAGTTTAGTGATTTAAGTGTTTAGACCTTTACTGATTTATAGTTATTATATAAAGAATTAAAATACAAAAAATTTAATTTTTTGAATTTTTTAAATTTTTGAAGGTTGTAACCTATGAAAATATAAAAATTTTTAATTTTTTTAAATGTGAATAAAATATTTAGTAATAATAATCTTAATAATTATATATAATGTAAACTAAATATAAATAATTTTATTAATAGAGATTATAATAATGATCAATAAATAAATTAATAAACTAGTATTACTAAGAATGATATAATTAATATATAATTGTAGAATCTAAAATGATTCAAAATCAAAATAAGATATATTACTAAATAATAATTTTTTTTTAAGATTTTGCCTCATTTTATAAGCATATATATTTTTTGATGAAAAATAAATTATTTAAATTATATCCGTCTCACTAATAATTTATTTTGTAATTAATATTTCTATAAAAATAAATTGATAAATAATTAAAATGAATATTTAAAATTATAATGAATAGTAATAAAAAGAGATATATGATTTATTATTTAGGGTATACATATTTAATGGTTTAAGTTTTTTGTGGTTTTGGGGTTAAAGATTTTATTGATTTATATGTTTGCACATTTAGGTGTTTATAAGTTTTATTTAATCAATGAAATAACAAAAAAGATTTTTTTATGAATTTTAATGATTTTTAAAGGTTATAACCTCTGAAAATATAATAATTTTTTAATAGTTCTAAAATATGAATACAATACTTATATATAATAATCTTAATAATTATATTTGATGTAAATTCAATATAAAAAATTTTATTTATATATATTATTATGATGATCTAAAAATAAATTAATAAACTATTATTAATTAGATAGATATTAATTAAAATATATTTGCAGAACTCGAAATAATTCAAAATCAAAGTAAATTATATATCTAAATAAATTTTTAAAATTTTTGAAATTTTGTTTATTTTTAGAAGCTTATTTTTTTTCATAATAAATAATATATTTAAATTATATGTCTCACTCATTATTTATTTTGTAATTAATATTTATATTAAAATAAACTAAAAAATAATTAAAATGAATATTTAAAATTATAATGAATACAAATAAATATGAAATTTATTATTTAGGTTATATAGGTTTAATAGTTTAAGTATTTAGGGGGTTTTGGGGTTAAGGAGTCTAGATATTTAAATGATTAGGCATTTAGTCGTTTATAAGTTTTATTTAAATAATAAAATAATAAAAAAATTATTTTTGTGATTTTTTATCATTTTTGAAGGTTATAACCTTCGAAAATATAATAATTTTTAAATTTTTTTCAAATGTAAATATAATATTTATTTATAATAATCCTAATATTTATAAAATATTTAAATTCAATATAAGTAATTTTATTGATATATAATATAATAATGATCAAAAAATAAATTAATAAATTATTATTAATAAGATTGATAGCAATTAAAATATAAATGCAAAACCTATAATGATTCAAAATCAAAGTAAAATATATTACTAAATGATAATTTTTTGTTTTTAAATCTTTACTTCTTTTTATAAGCTTATATTTATTTTTTGATTAAAAATAAATTATTAAAATTATATTTGTCTTGCTCTTTATTTAAATTTCAATTAATATTTCTATAAAAAATAAACTAATAAATAATTAAAATTATAATGAAAACAAATTAAAATGAGATTTATGATTTATTATATATGGGATACCGATTTAATGGATTGTTAATTTAGGGGATTTGTCGTTTAAAAGTTTAGCAATTTATGTTTTTAAGCATTTAGTGGTTTATAATTTTTATTTATATAATAAAAATAATTTTTTTTTATTTTTTCTGATTTTCAAATGTTACCTTTAAAAATAAAATAATTTTTAAAATTTTTTGAAATGTGAATAAAATGTATAATTATATTAATCTTACTTATTATATTTCATATAAATTAATTATAATCAATTTTAATGATAGATAGTATAATAATGATCAAAAATTAAATTAATAAACTATTATTAATAATATAAATATTAATTAAAATATATTTACATAACACAAAATGATTCAAAATCAATTCAAAATATATTACTAAATAATAATATTTAATTTCCAAATATTTCCTTCTTTTTAAAAGATTATATTTTTTATTGATTTAAAATAAATTATTTAAATAATATTTGTCTCACTCAAAATTTATTTTGTAATTAATTTTTCTAAAAAATTAAACTATAAATAATTAAAATGAATATTTAAAATTATAATAAATAAAAATAAAAATGAGATTTATTATTTATTAAGTAGTATATAACTGTTAAAAGGATTATGTATTTAGGGGTTTCGGGGTATATGAGCTTACTGATTTAAGTAAGCATTTAATGATCTATAGGTTTTATTTTAAAAATGAAATAACAAAAATTTTATTTTTATTATTTTTTCTCTTTTTTTAAGGTTATAAACTTTTAAAATATAATAATTTTTAAATTTCTTTTCAAAAGTGAATACAATATATATTTATAATAATCATAATAATTATATATCATATAAATTCAAAATAAACAATTTTTTTGATAGATATTCTAATAATGATCAAAAAATAAATTAAAAATCTATTATGAATAAGATTAATATTACTTAAAATATAATTTCAAAACCTAAAATGATTCAAAAGTAAAACAAAATATATCACTAAATAATAATTATTTGTTTTTAAATTTTTATGATTTTTATAAGCTTATCTATTTTTTGATGAAAAATAATTTTAATAAATTATATTTTTAACATATAATTTATTTTATAATTAATATATATATATATATATAAAAAACTAAAAATCAAAATTAATTTTTTAAATTATAAAGAAAACAAATAAAAATGAGATTTATTAATTATTTTTAGGGTATACTGGTTTAAAGGATTATCTAAATAGGGGTATTGGGATTTTGTAGTTTAGTGATTTAAGTGCTTAGACATTTAGTGGTGTATATGTTTTATTTAAACAATGAAATAACAAAAAAAAATTATTTTTTTTATTTTTTAACATTTTCAAAGGTTATAACCATTGAAAATTTAAAAATTTTAATTTTTTTTCAAAAGTGAATAGTATATTTAGTTATAATAATATTTATATTTGTATATCATATAAATTCAATATAAAAATTTTTATTGATAGATATTCTAATAATTTTAAAAAAATAAATTAATAATCTATAATTAATAAAATAGATATCAATTAAAATATAATTAAAAAACCTAAAATGATTCAGAAGCAAAGCAAAAAATATTACTATATAATAAATTTTTGTTTTGAAAAATTTTTTCTTTTAAAAAGTTATCTATATTTTTTTAATGAAAAATAATTTATATAAATTATATTTGTGTAACTCTTAATTAATTTTGTTATTAATATTTATATAAAAATAAACAAATAAATAATTAAAATGAATATTTAAAATTATAATTAAAAAATGAGATTTATTATTTATTATTTAGGGTATACCAGTTTAATTTAAATTAGATCTGTCTCACTAATAATTTATTTTGTAATTAATATTTCTATAAAAATAAACTGATAAATAATTAAAATAAAAATTTAAAATTATACTGAATAAAAATTAAATTGAGATTTATTATCTATTATTAATATTTACCAGTTTCAAGGTTTTTACATTTAGGAGTTTAGAGATTTATATTTTTAGGCATTTAGTATTTTATAGGTTTTATTTAAACAATAAAAAAACAAAAAAAATTGTAATATTTTCTCATTTTCAGAGGTTATAACCTATGCAAATATAATAAAATTTAAGATTTTCTGATATGTGAATACAATATTTTGTTATAATAATATTAATAATTATATATCATATAAATTCAATATAAACGATTTTATTGATAGATATAATAATAATGATCAAAAATTAAATTAATAAACAATTAATAAAAAGATAGATATTAATTAAAAAATATTTAGAAAAGCCATATTGATTCAAAATTAAAATAAAATATATTACTGTATAATAATATTTAATTTTTAAAATTTACTTCTTTTATAAGCATATATATCTTTTTTGATTAAATATAAATTATTTAAATTATATTTGTCGCACTCATAATTTATTTTGTAATAAATATTTCTATAAAAATAAACTAATAAATAATTAAAATGAATATTTAAAATTATAATAAATAGAAATAAAAATTAGATATTTAGTTTTTATGTATTATATAGCGGTTTAATGGTTAATGTATTTAGGTATTACAGGGTTTAGGAGTTTATTGATTTAATTGTGTATGCATTTAGTGGTTTATAGGTTTTATTTAAAAAATAAAATAACAAAAAATTTATTTTTATTATTTTTTGATATTTTCAAAGGTTATTAACCTTTGAAAATATAATAATTTTAATTTTTTTTGAAAAGTGAATTCAATATTTAGTTATAATAATCATTATATTTATATTTCATATAAATTCAAAATAAATAATTTTATTGATAGATATTCTAATAATTATCAAAAAATAAAATAATAATCATTACAAAACCTATAATAATTATTATTATCATTACAAAACAAAAAAATGATATTAACATGATATTGAATAATTATCATAACAAAACCAAAATTGATTATCACTACAAAACCTATAATAATTTTATTTTATTAATAGATATTCATTCTAATATTTATTCAATAATTATCATTACAAACCCAAAAATGAATCAGAAGCAAAGCAAAATATATTACTATATAATAATTTTTTATTTTGAAATATTTTTTTCTTTTTAAAAGTTTATCTATATTTTTTTGATGAAATATAATTTATATAAATTATATTTGTCTAAATCATAATTTATTTTTTAATTAATATTTATATAAAAATAAACAAATAAATATTAAAATGAATATTTACAAGTATAATGAAAAAAATGATATTTATTCTTTATTATTTAGGGTATACCAGTTTAATTTAAATTTATCTGTCTAACTAATAATTTATTTTGTAATTAATATTTCTAAAAAATAAACTGTTAAATAATTAAAATAAAAATTTAAAATTATACTGAATAAAAATTAAAATGAGATTTATGAATTATTATTAATGTATACCAGTTTAATGGTTTAAGTATCTAGAGGTTTTGTCGTTTAGGAGTTTAGTGATTTATGTTTTTAGGTATTTAGTGGTTTATAGGTTTTATTTAACATTGAAATAACAAAAAAATTATTTTTGATATTTTTTCACATTTTTAAAGGTACATTTGAAAATATAATAAATTTTAAATTTTTTCAAATGTAAATATAATATTAAGTTATAATAATCTTAATAATTATAAGTCATTTAAATTCAATATAAATAATTACATTGCTAGATATTATAATAATAATCAAAAAAAATTTAATAAACTATTATTAATAAGATAGATATTATTTAAAATATATTTGCTAAATCTAAATTTATTCAAAATCAAGAAAAATATATTACTAAATTGAGATTTTTTTTAATGTTTTGCTTTTTTTATAAGTTTATATTTTTGTATTTAAAAATAAATTATTTAAATTATATTTGTCTTACTCATAATTTATTTTGTAATTTATAATTCTATAATATTAAACTAATAAATAATAAAAATGAATATTTAAAATTATATTGAATACAAATAAAATTGAGATTTATTATTTATTATTCAGGATATACCGGTTTAATGAGTTAAGTATTTATGTGTTTTGTGGTTTAGGAGTTTCATGAATTTATTGTTTAGACATTTAGTGATTAATAGTTTTAATTTAAAGAATGAAAAAATAAAAAATTTAATTATTTGATTTTTTTTTCTTAATTTTTGAAGGTTATAACCTTTGAAAATATAATAATTTTTAATTTTTTTAATGTGAATATAATATTTAATTATAATAATCTAAATAATTTTATATAATGTAAACTAAATATAAATAATTTTATTAATAAATATTATAATAATGATCAATAAATTAATTAATAAACTAGTATTAATAAGAATGATGTAAATTAAAATATAATTGTAACATCTAAAATGATTCAAAATCAAAATAAGATATATTAATAAAAAATAATTTTTTATTTTTAAAATTTTGCCTCATTTTATAAGCATATATATATATTTTTTGATGAAAAATAAAGTATTTAAATTATATATGTCTCACTAATAATTTATTTTGTAATTAATATTTCTATAAAAATAAACTGATAAATAATTAAAATGAATATTTAAAATTATAATGAATACTAATAAAAATGAGAATTATGATTTATTATTTAGACTTTACTAATTTAATGTTTTGAGTATATAGAGCTTTGGGGATTAGGAGTTTAGTCATTTTAGTATTTAGTCATTTAGTGGTTTATAGGTTTTATTTAAAAAATAAAATAAAAAAAAGTATTTTTGTTATTTTTTCTCATTTTTGAAGGTTATAACCTTTGAAACTATAATAATTTTTAATTTTATTTTTGAAAAGTGAATACAATATGAAGTTAATAATCATAATAATTAAATATCATATAAATTCAATATAAATTATTTTATTGGTATATATTATAATAATGATCATAAAAAAAATAATAAACAATTATTAATAAGATAAATATTGTTTAAAATATATTTCCAAAACCCAAAATGATACAAAATCAAAGTGAAATATTTTACTAAATATTAATTTTAAATTTTTAAATTTTTGTATCCATTTATATGCTTATATATTTTTTGATTAAAAATAAATTTTTTAAATTATATTTGTCTCACTAATAATTTATATTTTAATTTATATTTATATAAAAATAAACTAATAAATAATTAAGATGTATGTTTAAAATTATAATGAATACTAATAAAAAAGAGATTTATTATTTATTATATATTGTATGCCGGTTTAATGGTTAAATTATTTAGGGGTTTTGTCATTTAGAAGTTTAACAATTTATGTTTTTAGGCATTTAGTGGTTTATAGATTCTGTATATGTAATTTGTTTTTATTTAATTATCTGTTTGTATAACCAAATGTCTTTTCTATTTTAATATTTTCATGTAAGTTCAGGAAAGGAAATAATAAAAGCCCGGGGATGCAGTAGTAACACAATAATGGAGGTCCCGCTGACCCGTTTGAACTGTTCATCATCCCTTCTCTTCTCTCTGCGAGATTTTACGACTGATGCATGCTGCATACTGTAAGACGTTTTGTTTCTTGGTTTTAATCTGTAACGCATAAGCATTTTCTGGTGGAGGTAGATAGTCGTACTGAGCGACTAGAGAACCACGTTATTTCATGTGTTGATTTCTCATTTTTGATTCTGTCGTGGATGCTTGCTTGGAATGGGATATATATTGCTTATTTTCTGTGTTTCTGTTGTTTTCTGTTTCTTAAACTCAGTACCCGTAGAAGTGCAATTACCGAACAATAGGTTTTATTTATATAATAAAAATAAAAAAAAATTATTTGATTTTTTCTGATTTTCAAAGGTTATAATCTTTGAAAAGAAAATAATTTTTAAAATTTTTTGAAATGTGAATAACATGTATAATTATATTAATCTTACTAATTATATATCATATAAATTAAATATAAACAATTTTAATGATAGATATTATAATAATGATCAAAAATTAAATTAACAAACTATTATTAAAAATCTAAATATTAATTAAAATATATTTACATAACACAAAATGATTCAAAATCAAATCAAAATATATTACTAAATAATAATATTTAATTTTTAAATTTTTCCTTCTTTTTTAAGCTTATATTTTTTTTGATTAAATATAAATTATTTAAATATTATTTGTCTCATTCAGAATTTATTATGAATTAATTTTTCTAAAAATTAAACTATAAATAATTAAAATTATAAAAAATAGAAATATAAATGAGATTTATTATTTAATAATTAGAATATAGCTATTAAAAGGTTTATGTATTTAGGGGTTACGGGTTTATGAGCTTACTGATTTAAGTAAGTAATCATTTAATGATCTATAGGTTTTATTTAAAAAATGAAATAACAAAAAAATTATTTTTATTATTTTTTCTCATTTTTTAAGGTTATAACCTTTGAAAATATAATAATTTTTAAATTTTTTTCAAAAGTGAATACAATATTTATTTATAATAATCATATTAATTATATATCATATAAATTCAATATAAACAATTTTATTGATAAATATTCTAATAATAATCAAAAAATAAATTAAAAATCTATTATGAATAAGATTGATATTTCTTAAAATATAATATCAAAACCTAAAATGATTCAAAAGAAAAGCAAAATATATTACTAAATAATAATTATTTGTTTTTAAATTTTTATTCTTTTTATAAGCTTATCTATTTTTTGATGAAAAATAATTGTTATAAATTATATTTTTAACTCATAATTTAATTTTATAATTAATACAGATATACAAATAAAAAACTAAAAAAATGATTTTTTGAAATTATAATGAAAACAAATAAAAATGAGATTTATTATTTATTATTTAGTGTATACCTGTTTAAAGGATAATCTATATAGGGGTATCTGGATTTTGTAGTTTAGTGATTTAAGTGTTTAGGCATTTAGTGGTGTATAGGTTTAATTTAAAGAATGAAATAACAAAAAAATATATTTTTTTTATTTTTTCACATTTTCAAAGGTTATAACCTTTGAAAATATAATAATTTTAAAACTTTTTTAAAAAGTTAATACAATATTTAGTTATAATAATCATTATATTTATATATCATATAAATTTAATATAAACATTTTTATTGATAAATATTCTAATAATGATGAAAAAATAACTTAATAATCTATTATTAATAAGATAGATATCAATTAAAATATAATTACAAAACCTAAAATGATTCAGAAGCAAAGCAAAATAAATTACTATATAATAATTTTTTGTTTTGAAATTTTTTTTTCTTTTAAAAAGTTTATCTATAATTTTTTGATGAAAAATAATTTACATAAATTATATTTGTGTAACTCATAAATTATTTTGTAATTAATATTTATATAAAAATAAACAAATAAATAATTAAAATGAATATTTAAAATTATAATTAAAAATAATGAGATTTATTATTTATTATTTAGGGTATACCGGTCTAATTTAAATTAGATATGTCTTACTAATAATTTATTTTGTAATTAATATTTCTATAAAAATATACTGAAAATTAATTAAAATAAAAATTTAAAATTATACTGAATAAAAATTAAAATGATATTTATGATTTATTATTAATGTATACTAGTTTAATGGTTTACGTATTTAGAGGTTTTGTCTTTTAGGAGTTTAGCGATTTTGGTTTTTAGGCAATTAGTGGTTTATTGGTTTTATTTAATCAATAAAATAACAAAAAAAATTTGTAATTTTTTCTCATTTTCATAGGTTATAACCTTTGAAAATATAATAATATTTATAATTTTTTGAAATGTGAATATAATATTTAGTTATAATAATATTAATAATTATATATGAATTAAATTCAATATAAATAATTTTATTGATAGATATTATAATAATGATCAAAAATTAAATTAATAAACTATTAATAATAAGATAGATATTAATTAAAAAATATTTACAAAACCCAAATTGATTCAAAATTAATGTAAAATATATTACTGGATAATAATTTTTAATTTTTAAATTTTTACTTCTTTTATAAGCGTATATATATTTTTTGATTAAAAATAAATTATTTTAATTATATTTGTCGCACTCATAATTTAATTTATAATAAATATTTATATAAAAATAAACTAATAAATAATTAAAATGAATATATAAACTATAATAAATAGAAATTAAAATTAGATTTATTAATTATTATGTATTATTTAGCAGTTTAATGGTTTATGTATTTAGGTATTATGGGATTTAGGTGTTTACTGATTTAACTGTGTATGCATTTAGTGGTTTATAGGTTTTATTTAAAAATAAAATAACAAAACATTTATTTTTATTATTTTTTGATATTTTCAAAGGTTATAACCTTTGAAAATATAATAATTTTTAAATTTTTTTAAAAAGCGAATTCAATATTTAGTTATAATAATCATTATATTTATATATCATATAAATTCAATATAAGCAATTTTAGTGATTAATATTCTAATAATGATCAAAAAATAAATTAATATTCTATTATTAATAAGATAGATATCAATTAAAATATAATGCAAAACATAAAATGATTCATAAGCAAACCAAAATATTTTACTATATAATAATTTTTTGTTTTGCAATTTTTTTTATTTTAAAAAGTTTATCTATATTTTTTTGATTAAAAATAATTTACATAAATTATATTTGTCTAACTCATAATTTATTTTTTAATTAATATTTATATAAAAATAAAAAATTAATAATTAAAATGAATATTAAAAATTATAATGAAAAAAAATGAGATTTATTATTTATTATTTAGGGTATACCGGTTTAATTTAAGTTATATCTGTCTCACTAATAATTTATTTTGTAATTAATATTTCTATAAAAATAAACTGAAAATTAATTAAAATAAAAATTTAAAATTATACTAAATAAAAATTAAAATGAGATTTATGATTTATTATTAATGTATACCAGTTTAATGGTTTAAGTATTTTGAGGTTTTTCATTTAGGAGTTTAGCGATTTATGTTTTTAGGCATTTAGTGGTTTATAGGTTTTATTTAAATAATAAAATAACAAAAAAAATTGTAATTTTTTGTCATTTTCAAATGTTATAACCTTTGAAAATTTAATAATATTTAAAATTTTTTGAAATTCGAATACAATATTTAATTATAATAATTTAATAATTCTATATCATATAAAATAAATATAAACAATTTTATTGTAGATATTATAATAATGATCAAAAATTAAATTAATAAACTATTTATAATAAGATAGATATTAATTAAAAAATATTTACAAGACCCAAATTGATTCAAAATTAAAGTAAAATATATTAGTTGATAATAATATTTAATTTTTAATAATACTTCTTTTATACTTCTTTTAAAAGCGTATATATTTTTTTTGATTAAAAATAAATTATTTAAATTATATGTGTCCCACTCATAATTTATTTTGTAATAAACATTTTATAAAAATAAACTAATAAATAATTAAAATGAATATTTAAAATAATAATTATTTGAAATAAAAATTCAATTTATTAATTATTAAGTAGTATATAACGGTTTTATAGTTTATGTATTTAGGCATTACGGGGTTTAGGAGTTTACTGATATAACTGTGTATGCATTTAGTGGTTTATAGGTTTTATTTAAAAAATAAAATAACATAAAATTTATTTTTATTATTTTTTCATATTTCCAAAGGTTATAACCTTTGGAAATATAATAATTTTTAAATTTTTTTCAAAAGTGAATTCAATATTTAGTTATAATAATCATTATATTTATATATCATATAAATTCAATATAAACAATGTTATTGATAAATATTCTAATAATAATCAAAAAATAAATTAATAAACAATTATTAATAAGATAGATATCAATTAAAATATAATTACAAAATCTAAAATGATTCAGGAGAGCAAAATATATTACTTTATAATAAATTTTAGTTTTTAAATTTTTTATTCTTTTTATAAGTTTATCTATATTTTTCGATGAAAAATAATTAATATAAATTATATTGGTTTAACATATAATTTATTTTGTAATTAATATTTAAATAAAAATAAACGAATAAATAATTAAAATGAATATTTTAAATTATAATTAAAAAAATAAATTTGAGATTTATTATTTATTATTTTGGGTATACTAGTTTAACAAAATTATCTTTTTAGGGTTTTATAGATTTAGGAGTTATTGATTTAAGTGTTTAGGCATTTAGTGGTTTATAGGATTTATTTAAATAATAAAATAACAAAAAAATTATTTTTGATATTTTCTCACATTTTCAAAGGCATAACCTTTGAAAATATGATAATTTTAAAATTTTTTAAAAATGTGAATACAAAATTTTGAATAATAATCATTATAATTATATATAATCTAAACAAAATATAAAGAATTTTATTAATAGATATTAAATCAATTATTAAAAAATAAATTAATATGTTATTATTAATATGATAGATATAAATTAAAATATAATTGCAAAACCTAAAATTATTCAAAATCAAAATTAAATTTATTACTAAATAATAATTTTTGTTTTTTTGTTTTTGCTTCTTTTTATAAGCTTATATTTTTTTTGATGAAAAATAAATTATTTAAATTAAATTTGTATCACTCATAATTTATTTTGTAATTAATATTTTAATAAATTATTTAAATTATAATTAAGGTTTACGAGTTTAAAGGTTTATTATTTAGGGGATATTGTGTTAAAAAGTTTAGAGATTTAAGTGTTTAGGGATTTAGTGGTTTATAAGTTTTATTTAAACAATGATATAACATAAAATTTATTTTTTTTATTTTTTCTAATTATTGAAGGTTATATCCTTTGAAAATAAAATAATTTTTAAATTTTTTTCAAATGTAATTATAATATTATTTATAATAATCTTCATAATTTTAAGTCATTTAAATTCAATATAAATAATTACATTGCTAGATATTATAATAATGATCAAAAAATAAATTAATAAACTATTATTAATAAAATAGACATTATTTAAAAAGTATTTGCAAAATCTAAATTTATTCAAATCAAAGTAAAATATATTACTATATAATAATTTTTTTTAATGTTTTGCTTTTTTAATAAGTTTATATTTTTGTTATTAAAAATAAATTATTTAAATTATATTTGTCTTACTCATAATTTATTTTGTATTTTATAATTCTATAATAATAAACTAATAAATAATTAAAATTAATATTTAAAATTATAATGAATACAAATAAAATTGAGATTTATTATTTATTATTCAGGATATACCAGTTTAATAGTTTAAGTATTTAGGTGTTTTGTGGTTTAGGAGTTTAGTGATTTAATTGTTTAGACCTTTAGTGATTTATAGTTTTAATTTTAAGAATGAAATAACAAAAAATTTAATTTTGTGATTTTTTTTTAATTTTTGAAGGTTATAACCTTTGAAAATATAATAATTTTTAATTTTTTTTAAATGTGAATATAATATTTAGTTATAATAATCTTAATAATTATATATAATGTGAACTCAATATAAATAATTTTATTGATAGATATTATAATAATGATCAATAATTAAATTAATAAACTAGTATTTATAAGAATGATATAAATTAAAATATAATTTTATAATCTAAAATGATTCAAAATAAAAATAAGATATATTACTAAATAATAATTATTTATTTTTAAAAATTTGCCTTTTTTATAATCATTTTTTAATGTAAAATAAATTATTTAAACTATATTTGTCTCACTAATAATTTATTTTTTAATTTATATTTCTATAAAATTAAACTATTAAATAATTAAAATGTTTATTTAAAATTATAATGAATACTAATAAAAATGAGATTTATGATTTATTATTTAGGGTATAACAATTTAATTGTTTAAGTTTTTTGTGGTTTTGGGTTTAATGACTTTATTGATTTATATGTTTACACATTTATGTGTTTATAGGTTTTATTTAATCAAAGAAATAACAAAAAATTTATTTTTATGAATTTTCGTGATTTTCAAATGTTATAACCTTTAAAAATATAATAATTTTTAATAGTTATAAAATATGAATACAATACTTAGTTATACTAATCTTAAAAATTATATTTGTTGTAAATTCAATATAAAAAAATTTATTAATATATATTATTATAATGATCAAAAAATAAATTAATAAACTATTATTAATAAGATAGATGTTAATTAAAATATATTTGCAGAACCCAAAATAATTCAAAATCAAAGTAAATTATATTACTAAATAAAATTTTAAATTTTTGAAATTTTGTTTATTTTTATAAGCTTATTTTTTTTCATAAAAAATAATTTATTTAAATTATATATGTCTCACTCATTAATTTATTTGTAATAAATATTTCTATAAAAATAAACTAAAAAATAATTAAAATGAATATTTAAAATTATAATGAATACAAATAAATATGAAATTTATTATTTATTATTTAGGTTATATAGGATTAATGGTTAAAGTATTCAGGGGCTTTTGGTGTTTAGGAGTCTAGAGATTTAAATGTTTAGGCATTTAGTGGTTTATAAGTTTTATTTACATAATAAAATAATAAAAAAATTATTTTTTGATTTTTTATCATTTTTGAAGGTTATAACCTTAGAAAATATAATAATTTTTAAATTTTTTTCAAATGTAAATATAATATTTAGTTATAATAAACTTAATAATTATAAGACATTTAAATTGAATATAAGTAATTTTATTGTAATATATTATAAAAATGATCAAATAATAAATTAATAAACTTTTATTAATAAGTTTGATAGCAATTAAAATATAATTGCAAAACCTACATATAATGATACAAAATCAAAGTAAAATATATTACTAAATAATACTTTTTTGTTTTTAAATTTTAACTTCTTATTATAAGCTTATATTTTTTTTGATTAAAAGTAAATTATTAAAATTATATTTGTCTAACTCATTATTTATTTTGTAATTAATATTTCTATTAAAAATAAACTAATAAATAATTAAAATGAATATTTAAAATTATAATGAATACAAATTAAAATGAGATTTATGATTTATTATATATGGTATACCGGTTTAATGGTTTGATTATTTAGGAGTTTTTTCGTTTAGCAGTTTATCAATTTATATTTTTAGTCATCTAGTGGTTTATAGGTTTTATTTATATGATAAAAATTAAAAAAACTTTTTTTGATTTTTTCTAATTTTCAAAGGTATAACCATTAAAAATAAATTAATATTTAAAATTTTATGAAATGTGAATATAATATTTGTTATAATAATATTAATAATTATATATGATATAAATTCAATATAAATAATTTTATTGATAGATATTATAATAATTATCAAAAATTAAATTAATAAACTATTAATAATAAGATAGAGAATAATTAAAAAATATTTAGAACCCAAATTGATTCAAAATTAAAGTAAAATATATTAGTGAATAATAATTTTTAATTTTTAAATTTTACTTCTTTTATAAGCGTATATATATTTTTGATTAAAAATAAATTATTTAAATTATATGTGTCGCACTCCTAATTTATTTTGTAATAAAAATTTCTATAAAAATAAACTAATAAATAATTAAAATGAATATTTAAAATAATAATAAATTTAAATAAAAATTCAATTTATTAATTATTAAGTAGCATATAGCAGTTTAATGGTTTATGTATTTAGGCATTAGGGATTTAGGAGTTTACGGATATAACTGTGTATGCATTTAGTGGTTTATAGGTTTTATTTTAAAAATGAAATAACATAAATTTATTTTTATTATTTTTTCATATTTCCAAAGGTTATAACCTTTGGAAATCTAATATTTTTTAAATTTTTTTTAAAAGTGAATTCAATATTTAGTTATAATAATCATTATATTTATATATCATATAAATTCCATATAAACAATTTTATTGATAAATATTCTAATAATGATCAAAAATAAATTAATACACAATTATTAATGAGATAGATATCAATTAAAATATAATTAAAAAATCTAAAATGATTCAGAAGGAGGGCAAAATATATTACTATATAATAAATTTTAGTTTTTAAATTTTTTATTATTTTTATAAGTTTATCTATATTTTTCGATAAAAAATAATTTATATAAATTATATTTTGCTAACTCATAATTTATTTTGTAATTAATATTTATATAAAAATAAACAAATAAATAATTAAAATTAATATTTAAAATTATAATGAAAAGAATAATATTGAGATTTATTATTTATTATTTAGGGTTACCGGTTTAAAAGGATTATTATTTATTATTTTGGTTTTAGAGATTTAGGAGTTATTGAATTAAGTGTTTAGGCATTTAGTGGTTTATAGGTTTTATTTAAACAATGAAATATCAAAAAAATATTTTTTTTATTTGTTTCACATTTTCAAAGGTTATAACCTTTGAAAATATGAAAATTTTTAAATTTTTTTCAAAAGTGAATTCAATATTTAGTTATAATAATCGTTATATTTAAATATCATATAAATTTAATATAAATAATTTCATTGATAAATATTCTAATAATGATCAAAAAAAATTAATAATCTATTATTAATAAGATAGATTTCAATTAAAATATAATTACAAAACCTAAAATGATTCAGAAGCAAAGCAAAATAAATTACTAAATAATAATTTTTTGTTTTGAAAATTTTTATTCTTTTAAAAAGTTTATCTATAATTTTTTGATGAAAAATAATTTATATAAATTATTTTTGTCTAGCTCAATTTATTTTATAATTAATATTTATATATAAATAAAGAAATAAATAATTAAAATGAATATTTAAAATTATAATGAAAAAAAATGAGATTTATTATTTATTATTTAGCGATACTGTTTTAATTTAAATTAGATCTGTCTCACTAATAATTTATATTGTAATTAATATTTCTATAAAAATAAACTGATAAATAATTAAAATAAAAATATAAATTTTACTGAATAAAAATTAAAATGAGATTTATGATTTATTTTTATCTATACTAGTTTAATGGAATAAGTATTTAGAGGTTTTGTCGTTTAGGAGTTTAGCAATTTATATTTTAGGCTTTTAGTGGTTTATAGGTTTTATTTAAAAAATAAAATAACAATAAATATATTTTTATTATTTTTTGATATTTTCAAATGTTAAAACCTTTCAAAATATAATAATTTTTAAATTTTTTTCAAAAGTGAATACAATTTTTAGTTATAATAATCATTATATTTATATATCATATAAATTCAATATAAACAATTTTATTGATAAATATTCTAATAATGATCAAAAAATATATTAATAATCTATTATTAATAAGATAGATTTCAATTAAAAAAAGATAGATATAAATTAAAATATAATTATAAAACCTAAAATGATTTAGAAGCTAATCAAAATATATTACTATATAATAATTTTTTATTTAGAAATTTTTTTTTCTTTTAAAAAATTTATCAATAATTTTTTGATGAAAAATAATATATATAAATTATATTTGTCTAACTCAATTTATTTTGTAATTAATATTTATATATAAATAAACAAATAAATATTTAAAATGAATATTAAATTTATAATGAAAAAAAATAAGATTTATTATTTATTATTTAGGGATACCGGTTTAATTGAAATTAGATCCGTCTCACTAATAATTTATTTAGTAATTAATATTTCTATAAAAATAAACTGATAAATAATTAAAATAAAAATTTAAAATTATACTGAATAAAAATTAAAATGAGATTTAAGATTTATTATTAATGTATACCAGTTTAATGGTTTAAGTATTTAGTAGTTTTATCAATAGGAGTTTAGTGATTTATATTTTTAGGCTTTTAGTGGTTTATAAGTTTTATATAAAAAAATAAAATAACAAAAAAAAATTCTATAATTTATTATCATTTTCATAGGTTATAACCTTTGAAAATATAATAATATTTACAATCTTTGAAATGTGAAAACAATATTTAGTTATAATAATATTAATTATTATATATCATATAAATTCAATATAAACAATTTTATTGATAGATAATATAATAATGATCTAAAATTAAATTAATAAACTATTAATAAAAAGATAGATATTAATTAAAAAATATTTACAAAACCCAAATTGATTCAAAATCAAAGTAAAATTTATTACTAGATAATAATTTTTTAATTTTAAATTTTTACTTCTGTTATAAGCGTATATTTTTTTATTAAAAATAAATTTATTAAATTATATTTGTCCCACTCATACTTTATTTTGTAATAATCATTTCTATTTAAATAAACTAATAAATAATTAAAATGAATCGTTAAAATTATAATAAATAAAAATAAATATTAGATTTATTAATTATTAAGTAGTATATAAAAGATTAATGGTTTATGTATTTAGGCATTAAGGGGTTTAGGAGTTTACTGATTTAACTGTGTATGCATTTAGTGGTTTATAGTTTTTATTTAAGAAAAAAGATAAAATAAAATTAATTTTTATTATTTTTTGATATTTTCAAAGGTTATAACCTTTGAAAATATTATAATTTGTAAATATTTTTCAAAAGTGAATAAATATTTATTTATAATAATCATAAAAATTATATATCATATAAATTCAATATAATTAATTTTATTGATAGATATTCTAATAAATATCAAAAAATCTATTATGAATAAGATTGATATTATTTAAAATATAATATCAAAACATAAAATGATTCAAATGCAAAGAAAAATATATTACTTAATAATAATTATTTGTTTTTAAATTTTATTCTTTTTATAAGCATATCTATTTTTTAATTAATATTAATTTTTATAAATTATATTTTTAACTCATAATTTATTTTATAATTAATATATATATATAAATAAAAAACTAAACAATCAAAATGAATTTTTTAAATTATAATGAAAACAAATAAAAAATGAGATTTATTAATTATTATTTAGGGTATACCCGTTTAAACGATTATCTATATAGGGGTATCGGGATTTTGTAGTTTAGTGATTTAAGTGTTTAGGCATTTAGTGATTTATAGGTTTTATTTAAACAATGAAATACTAAAAAAATATTTTTTTTTTGTTTTTTCAAATGTTCAAAGGTTATAATCTTTGAAAATATAATAATTTTAAATTTTTTTTCAAAAGTGAATACAATATTTAGTTATAATAATTATTAAATTTATATATCATATAAATTAAATATAAATATTTTTATTGATAAATTTCTAATAATGATCAAAAAATAAATTAAAAATCTATTATTAATAAGATAGATATCAATTAAAATATAATTACAAAACCTAAAATGATTCAGAAGAAAAGCAAAATATATTACTATATAATAATTTTTTGTTTTGAAATTTTTTTTTCTTTTAATAAGTTTATCAATAATTTTTTGATGAAAAATAATTTTATAAATTATATTTATCTAACTCAATTTACTTTGTAATTAATATTTATATATAAATAAA
The DNA here is from genome assembly GCA_029783825.1 of Sapria himalayana. Taxonomy (NCBI): domain Eukaryota; kingdom Viridiplantae; phylum Streptophyta; class Magnoliopsida; order Malpighiales; family Rafflesiaceae; genus Sapria; species Sapria himalayana. Next base: position 370,394 of record JAREIK010001926.1, read on the forward strand.
CAAATAAATAATTAAAATGAATATTTAAAAGTATAATGAAAAAAAATGAGATTTATTATTTATTATTTAGGGATACCGGTTTAATTTAAATTAGATCTGTCTCACTAATAATTTATTTTGTAATTAATATTTCCATAAAATAAATTGATAAATAATTAAAATCAAAATTTAAAATTATAGTGAATAAAAATTTAAATGAAATTTATGATTTATAATTAATGTATACCAGTTTAATGATTTAAGTATTTAAAGGTTTTTTCATTAGGAGTTTAGCGATTTATGTTTTTATGCTTTTAGTGGTTTATAGGTTTTATTTAAAAAAATAAAATAACAAAAAAAAAGTTCTATAATTTTTTATCATTTTCATAGGTTATAACATTTGAAAATATAATAATATTTAAAATTTTTTGAAATTTTAATACAATATTTTGTTATAATAATATTAATATTTATATATCATATAAATTTAATATATATAATTTTATTGATAGATATTATAATAATGATCAAAAATTAAATTTATAAACTATTAATATTGAGATAGATATTAATTAAAAAATATATACAAAACTCAAATTGATTCAAAATTAAAGTAACTTATATTACTTGATAATAATTTTTAATGTTTAAATTTATACTTCTTTTATAAGCATATATTTTTATTAGATAATTAATATATTATTTAAATTATATTTGTCTCACTCATAATTTATTTTGTAATAAATATTTCTAAATAAATACACTAATAAATAATTAAAATGAATATTTAAAAATATAATAAATAGCAATAAAAAATAGATTTATTAATTATTAAGTAGTATTTAGCGGTTTAATGGTTTATGTATTTAGGCATTACCGGGTTTAGGAGTTTATTGATTTAACTTTATATGCATTTAGTAGGCCTACTCACTGGACTCGGAGATTCGTGACTCGACCAAAAGTCTTGTCCCGAAAGAATTAGGACTGAGAAAATCCGTTGACTTTGATTTTTCCCATCCCGTTCTATCACGTATTTTTTCTTTAAGGACAGTTACAGATCTTAAGCAATATCCATCACGAGAACTGTCCCGTCCTAAAAAATCGATACTAGAACCACGAATATATATATATATATATATATAACATGAAAATGCCCTTAATTCTGATACTGTCCATCCAATTCCGACGCACCTATTGCTGTTCCGACGAGTTCCAGGCCACCTCACACTGTTTTAGCCGTGTTCAGTTAGGTCCAGCCCTTGTCAATCGCACTTCGGGTTGCCTCCAACGTGTCTCAGATGCCACCAGCCTTTTGGTTTGTTTTTCTAACGAGAATTGAGTGATTAATTATTATTATGTGTCTCAGTCAATTTTATTGAGTATTGGTTGTGGTGTTGTGGTTGGGCCGAATGAGTGGGCTGAATGTGTTACAGTCAGTTTTGTAGAGCTTGCTTGTTTGAAATATTTATATGTATTTATGCTTAACATATTTTATTAATTAATGGCAATTTAGATGGCACGATCCAGCGGTAAATGAAAAATACAATAAATTGAAGATGATCACATCTTAAATGATCAAAGTACTAGTAAATCCCATCATCATCCTTTCATGAACCCTCTTATTGTTACGGCAGATTCTTCAATTCCAATTGTAAAAGAAAGTCAAGGTACATCTGAACCTCAAGCTCATAAAAAGTATAAGTCTGCAATTTGGGAAACTTATGAGATATTAGTTTATTCAGAGGTAAATGAAACTAGTAGGGCAGCCTGTATATGGTGTAGGAAAGAATATTTGGCAAAAATTGATCAAGGTACTTCGGGTTTATTGAAATACTTCAGAGAGACTTGTAGAAAATTTCCACAAAAAAAATTAATAGAAGCTCTCAAAGGTAAAGACAAGTCAAAATCTTTGTTGAGTTTCACTAAAGGTACAAGTTCAGAGGATAACAAATTAACTTGTTAGTAATTTGATCAACAACTAGTTAGGGAGGCTTTGGTGAAAATGATCATAAAAGATGAATTACCTTTTTATTTTGTTGATAGGATGAGTTTAAAGAGTTTTGTAAAGTTAGCGTGCCTCAATTTAAAATTTTATCTAGGCACTCTATGTTGGGGTATTGTTTTTCTTTGTTTGTGAAGGAAAAGAAGAAATTATTTGATAACATATCATCTCATTGTTGTAAAGTTACATTGACTACCGACACTTGGACTAGCATTCAAAATTTTTTTTATATATGTTTGACTGTTCATTTAATTGATACTCAATCAATATGCATAAAAGGCTTTTGAACTTTTGTGTAATTAAAAGTCATTTAGAAGTTAATATTAGAAATGCTATTGAGTTTTGCATGAATGAATGGGGTTTGAGAAAGTTGATGTGCATTACTGTTGACAATGCATCAAATAATGATGTTGCAGTTGAACAATTGTGCTGTATATGTAATTTTTTTTACTTGATAATTTGTTTTAATATTTTCATTTAAGTGCAGGAAAGGAAATATTAAAAGCCCGGAGATGCAGCAGTAGCACAATAACGGAGGTCCCGCTGACCGGATGTTTATTTTTCATTTAAAAATGATTTGTTTTTTTTTCGGGCGGCTGTTTATGACCCGATTGAACTGTTCTTCTTCCCTCTCCTCTCTCTCTGTGTGATTTCGTGACTGCCGAATGCTGCATACTGTAAGACATTCTGATTCTTGGTTTTAATCTATAACGCAAAAGCATTTTCTGGTGGAGGTAGCTAGTCGTACTGAGCGACTAGCGAACCACGTTATTTCCTGTGTTGAATTTTTATTTTTTGATTCTGTCGTGGATGTTGTTGGATTGGGATATATATATTGCTTGTTTTTGTGATTCTGTTGTTTTCTGTTTCTTAATCTCACTACCCGTGGAAGTGCAATTACCCAACAAATTGAAAAAAAAGGCTTGTGAAGAAAAGTGTTGTACCTTTGAGAGGCAAGCATTTTCATATGAGATGTTTTGCTCATATCCTAAACTTAATTGTGAGAGATGGCATTGCAGTAGTTGAGGGTGTTATTCAAAAAATTACAGGTGTGGTGAAATATGTGAGCAGTCTTAAAAGATTAGATATGTTTAAGTTGTGTTGAAGAAGCAAACTTGACATATGGATCTTCATTGCAATTAGATTGCCCTACAAGATGGAATTCAACTTATTTTATGCTACAAACTGAAATAAAATATCAAAAAGAATTTGATAAGTAGGAGGACAAAGACAAGAGGTTTTTGAAGAAGTTTGGTTCAAACGTTCCAACTGAGAGAGACTGAACAAACGCCAAAATTTTGGCTCATTTCTTGAAAACTTTTTACGATGTAACTTGTAAATTTTATTGTTCATAATATTCTACCTCTAGTGTTAATTTTCCTGAGATTATTCAATCTTTGAAAAAAATTGAGCTTTGTGAAAATAGTAGAGATACAATGGCGTCTGAAATGGGTATGAAAATGAGGCATAAATAATACAAATATTGGGGTTCTCTTCAGTCAACAAATATTATGCTTTTTGTAGAAGTAGTGTTGGAACCTAGATATAAGTTCAAATATCTCAAGGTTAAGTACAATTAGCATTATGGAGAGTAATTGGCTAAAAATTTGGTGAAAAATGTTATAAATGCTTTAAATGAGATGATGGATGATTATAATGATTTAAATGAAGATGAATCAAAAGAAGATGATTTCACTTCTACCGTGTTAAAGAAAAATGATGCTTTCTTTGATGGTGGTGATACTTATGTTGATGATTTTTTTTGTTGAATTGGAGAAAGAATAAGAAGTTGCAGCTTTGGAAGAGTTGGATAGGTACTTGAAGGACAAACTTGAAAAAAATAGAATTGATTTTGATCTTTTAAACTGGTGGAAGGTAAATGAGGTTAGGTATCCTTCTTTGGCAAATGTAACAAGGGATGTATTTGCTATCCAAGCATCTACTGTGGCCTACGAATCTACATTTAGCACTGGGTGGGAAAAAACTTTAGATAAAATTAGCAATTATTAAACACCTATTACAGCTAAAGTTCTCATATGTCTACAAGATTGGTTGAGAAGCTCAAACAAACCTATTGAATTTGAAGAATTAGTTCAAGACCTCGATGATAATGAATCAGGTTAGTATAAAAATCTTGTAAATTTTAATTTTACTTTTACTTATTTTATTCAATCAATTTAATAAAAATATGGTTCAATTACAATTTTCAGAGGAGTGTCAAGATCCAAATATTCTTCCAACTATATTTGGCCAACTAAATTTGGAATGAGTGTATTAAATTTTATAAGGTAATATTTTGTTTTTTTATTACTCTTTCATCTTAGAAATTTATGTCTACATGATTAACACATTTTCATCCTTGGTTGCCCTTCTACAGTGGAGGAAGAAACGGAAGGAGTTGTGGTAGATTTAATTAATTGGGGTTGTGGTCATCTTTCGCTATTCCTTAATATATTATCAATTACTTAAGTAGTAATTACTACTACCAAAGTTTGTGGTCATCTTTAGCTATTCCTTAATATATTAGGTAATTGTTTAAAAAATGTAGTATTGCTATTATGGTTAACATTCACTCGGCTGAATAAAGTCAACTTGTGAAAAAACAAAGAACTAAATTAAGCACACAACTCGGTCCCATTCTATTTAACATTCCTATAATTTTCTGCACATCAAAGCTTTTGACAAGGTAATGGAACTTCTTTACGGTATTTAGCCTATTTGACAAAACAAAATTGGCCCAATTTGAGTTTGAAAGATACATAACTAAGGAATGATAAATAGTACAACAAAAGGTTTCAACATGAACTAACTTGGCCGGTTTGAAGAAAATAAATTGAAAAAAATGGGTAAACTTCGTTCTGTCCCGAAACCGTTTTCTCCTACCCAAAATCCCCGATCTCCTTCCGGTCCCATCCAGATTTTTTCAACCTATGGGATGGATCTGGATCTTCAAAAAATATCTCCGAACTGTGGGAAGGGACTGGAGATTTGTAATCCCCATCCCGTCCCGTCCCATGAGCACCCCTTGCATTTAGTGGTTTATAGGTTTTATTTAAAAAATAAAATAATAAAAAATTTAATATAACCTTTGAAACTATAACAATTTTTAAATTTTTTTAAAATGTGAATACTATATTTAGTTATGATAATCTTAATAATTATATATCATGTAATTTCAATATAAACAATTATATTGATATATATTATAATAATGATTGTACAAAAGATTAATAAACAATTATTAATAAGATACATATTGTTTAAAATATATTTAATAAAACTAAAATGATTCAAAATCAAAGTGAAATATTTTACTAAATATTAATTTTAAATTTTTGTATCAATTTATAAGCTTATATATTTTTTGATGAAAAATAAATTATTTAAATTATATTTGTCTCACTTTTAATTTATTTTTTTAATTTATATTTCTATAAAAATAAACTAATAAATAATTAAAATGTATATATAAAATTATAATGAATACTAACAAAAATATGATTTATGATTAATTATTTAGGGTATACCTATTTAATGGTTTAAGTTTATTGTGGTTTTGGGGTTAATGAGTTTATTGATTTATATGTTTACACATTTAGGTTTTATTTATTGATTTATAGGTTTTATTTAAATAATCACGGACCACAGTACACACACATAGCGACGGACAACAGTACACACGTGCACAAATTCTACTCCATTTTGGTGTAGGATTTTGAGCGGCCAGCAAGTCCTGGAAGCAGCCAGAAGTATGCGCCAACAGCTTGTAGAGGGCCCCACTAGCAAGCCGGGATGATAACATTTAGACAACTGATGAGACCGAGCAAAGCGGTCGGGAGTAAACCCAGGAGTATCTTGGAGTGGGTCCAACTAGCCCTATCAGGCAGCATAGAGGTCCACCCAAACGTCGCCCAACAGGAATAGTGGGTAATCCATGATTAATTGGTGAGCCGACAAAATCTGATGCATCACCAAGCTGGGCCAGTAAGCAATGGAGTCCATACCAGCCACACGGGACCGAAAGATTCAAACTTGTAGTTTATGTTTGTAGTCTTATTTGTATATTAGACTTTGTATGCACCATGTACTTGTAAATACGGATCATGACTTACTAACACACACAATCTTGTATGTTCTCTATGTAGCATGCAATGAGGGCAACTGGACCCATTAGTATCTCTACGTGGGGCCCATTAATGCATTTTATAAATACAGATTAGGCGATGCTGCACTCCCGGGAGCAGAAGACCCATCTTTATAGCATTTTGTAATTTTACTTGTATTCTAGTTTGGTTGTACGTGTAGATAATTAGACTATGAGATGGACCTCATCACACATACACACAGATGCATGCATATTTTTTGATATTTTGTCGGTGCAACATACAACCACTTCTTGGAGCTCGAGGAGGAAGCATTCTAACCCAAGATATACTCTTTTGAGGATCATTGGAGCAAAAGAATGTTGAATTCAGAGGTGAGAATGAATTGACAAAGTGCCGTAGATATGTACTTGTGGATTTATGGGTATTCAATTTTACATGTATTCCATTGCATAGCAATGACATAGGCAAACGCTTGATGCTGCATGTGACACACATGCACAATCTTATATTTGCATAGTTTTAATATGGTGCATTATTCAAGTTCTTTCAAAAGGCTTGGACAAATCTGAATGGAAAGGACGCATTGTGCATAATGACTCACAACCAACTCTGAAGTCCTGGAATGCCAGGTGATTTTAGTTGTATTCGCACGCTTGGAATTATTAGGCATTATGTTTTTTATGTATTTTATGCATAGAATCATTAAGTGCATAGGATTTGGTGGGATGACCTAAATTTGTCAGCTTTTTAGTCTCTTTTAAGTTGTGTGCCTAAATGATAAATAAAGTGTGTATTTTCCAAAAGAAAAACAAAAAAAATCATAAACCTTAACCTTTAAATCCAAAACCTTAAACCATAAACTATAACCCTAATCCATAAACCCTTAATCCTAAATCTCATGTTTTGCACTTTTATAATTGAATGACTAACTGTTAAATTTAAATTGAAATTCATAACTTTTAGAAATGTCACAGATTTATCTTTTTGTATATGTAACACAAAGTCATGACTCAAGCGGTGAGTTATGGATTCAGTCACTTTATTGCTTTAGATTATTGTAGCATTAGCAACAGTCATAATTGTATATTTTGTCTCTATAACAAAAAATCATATTGATGAGAATATGTCATAACTTGTATCTCTCTTTTGAACATATTGTTATGGCACTAAAAATGATCATTAATACATATTTAATCACTATAATACTCGGTCACAGTATTTGATATGACCATAGCTTGTGCATTTTATCTTTATATTGCAAAGTCATTGCACTAGGAATGATTGTAACTTTGGACATTCCTCAAGAGCAAAAGTCATGACCCTAGAAATAGTTAAAGCTCGAGTACTACTCTTTATAACTTTCTATAGCTAAAATTCTTGGGATTGGAAATATCACAATGGCTTTTCCTTTGATTTGTGACCTTAAGTGTCAATATGCAAGACTAATATTTTGAGCAATGATTAAAACCTTTTATACATTTGAATATAATTCATTTACACCTTTTTGGGTATTCTGAGCTTATATACATAACTCATTTAATATAAAAAGAAAGAAATGGTACTTTTCATATCCATGAGGATATAAAAAAAGGCTTAGACATGCCAATAAAATAAATTTTTTGATTCTTGATTGAAAGAGAGCCCATACTTCTTGCCATGCTCAAACCACCCATGGGCTAGTTTGTTCTAATAGGCTAAAAGGTGGTTATTTTTTTAGCGGTGAACTATGTTTTAATACATTTGCTTTGAGTGTGCGCATAAGATATATTTTAGGAGATATTACAATAATCAAAATTAATAACATCCTCAACAACCAGATATTTTAACACATAAGGGTACAACATTGTTTAGTCTGTTGGCGTACATGAGTCAAATTATCTTTGATAGCCCGATGATTCAACATCAAATATGATGAGACATAATAGAGATAAAGTAAAAGCTCCTATTATTTTGGTTAGAGCTTTAGCAATCATTCTAGCGTTGATAGAGTAACAAAATAAATTATTTTAATTATTTAGTATAATTTTTATTTTTATTTTAATTATTTATTAGTTTATTTTTATAGAAATATTAATTACAAAATAAATTATTAGCAAGACAGATCTAATTTAAATTAAACCGGTATATCGTTAATAATAAAGAATAAATCTCATTTTTTTAATTTTAATTTTAAATATTCAAATTTAATTATTTATTTGTTTATTTTTATATAAATATTAATTACAAAATAAATTACGAGTTACACAAATATAATTTATATAAATTATTTTTCATCAAAATAATATAGATAAACTTTTTAAAAGAAAAAAAAATTACAAAACAAAAAATTATTATATAGTAATATATTTTGCTTTGCTTCTGAATTATTTTAGGTTTTGTAATTATATTATAATTGATATCTATCCTATTAATAATAAATTATTAATTTATTTTTTTGATCATTATTAGAATATTTATCAATAAAATAGTTTATATTAAATTTATATGATATATAAATATAATGATTATTATAACTAAATATTGAATTCACTTTTGATAAAAATTTAAAAATTATTATATTTTCTAAGGTTATAACCTTTGGAAATATCAAAAAATAATAAAAATAACTTTTTTGTTTTTATATTTTTTAAATAAAACCTATCAACTACTAAATGCATACACAATTAAATAAGTAAACTCCTAGACCTCGTAATGCCTAAATAGAATATCCATTAAACCGATATTAATACATAATAAATAATAAATCTAATTTTTATTTCAATTTATTAGAATTTTAAATATTAATTTTAATTATTTATAAGTTTATTTTTATAAAAATATTTATTAAAAAATAAATTATGAGTGCGAGAAATATAATTTAAATAAAATATTTTTAATGAAATAATATATATATATGCATATAAAAGAAGTAAAAATTTAAAAATTTAAAATTATTATCCACTAATATATTTTACTTTAATTTTGAATCACTTTGGGTTTTGTAAATATTTTTTAATTAATTTCTATCTTTTTATTAATAGTTTATTAATTTTATTTTTGATCATTATTATAACATATATTAATACATTTTTTATATTGAATCTACAATAGATATAAATATTAAGATTATTATAACTAAGTATTGTATTCATATTTTAGAACTATTAAAAAATTATTATAATCTAAGTTTTATTAGTATTGATTATAATTTTAAATATTCATTTTAATTATTTATCAGTTTATTTTTATAGAAATATTAATTACAAAATAAATTATTAGTGCGACATACATAATTTAAATAATTTATTTTTCATCAAAAAAAAATGCTCATAAAAACAGGCAAAATTTTAAAAATAAAAAATTATTATTTAATAATATATCTTATTTTGATTTTGAATCATTTTAGATTTTACAATTATATTTTAATTTATATCATTCTTATAAATACAAGTTTATTAATTTATTTATTGATCATTATTATAATATCTAACAATAAAATTATTTATATTGAGTTTACATTATAAATAATTATTAAGATTATTATAACTAAATATTATATTCACATTTAAAAAAAATTAAATATTATTATAATTTCAAAGGTTACAACCTTCAAAAATTAAAAAAAAATCAAAAAATTATAATTTTTTGTTCTTTTATTCTTTAAAAAAAACTATAAATCACTAAAAGTCTAAATAATTAAATCACTAAACTTCCGAACCACAAAACACCTAAATACTTAAACCATTAAATAGTTATTTCTTGAATAATAAATAATAAATCTCAATTTTATTTGTATTCATTATAATTTTAAATATTCATTTTAATTATTTAGTAGTTTATTATTATAGAATTATAAATAATAAAATAAATTATGAGTAAGTCAAATATTATTTAAATAATTTATTTTTAATAACAAAAATATAAACTTATAAAAAAATCAAAATATTATAAAAAATTATTATTTAGTAATATATTTTACTTTGATTTGAATTAATTTAGATTTTGCAAATACTTTTTAAATAATAACTATTTTATTAATAATAATATATTAATTTATTTTTTGTAATAATTATAATATCTAGCAATATAATTATTTGTATTGAATTTAAATGAATTATACTTATGAAGATTATTATAAATACATGTTATATTTACATTTGAAAAAATTTAAAAATTATTATATTTTCAAAGGATATAATTTTCAAAAATTAGAAAAAATAATAAAAATAAATTTTTTGCTATATTATTGTTTAAATAAAACTTATAAACCACTAAATGCCTAAACACTTAAACATCTAAACTCCTAAACACAAAAGTCCCTAAATACTTAAATCTTTAAACTCGTAAACCTTAAATATAATTTAAATAATTTATCAAAATATTTTTACGAAATAAATTATGAGTGATACAAATTTAAATTAAATAATTTATTTTTAAACAAAATAATATATAAGCTTAGTAATAAATTTTACATGGATTTTCAATAATTTTAGGTTTTGCAATTATATTTTAATTTATATCCATCAAAATAATAATAACATATTAATTTATTTTTTGATAATTGATATCATATCTATCAATAAAATTGTATATATTTAGTTTATATTATATATAATATTAATGATTATTATGACTAAATATTGTATTCACATTTTTAAAAAATTTTAAAATTATTATATTGTCAAAGGTGTATAACCTTTGAAAATGTGATAAAATATCAAAAATAAATTTTTTATTATTTCATTATTTAAACAAAACCTATAAACCACTAAATTCCTAAAAACATAAATCACTAAAGTCCTAAACGACAAAACCTCTAAATACTTTAAATATTAAATTGGTATACATTAATAATAATTGATAAATCTCATTTTAATTTTTATTCAATATAATTTTATATTTTTAATTTTATTATTTATCAATTTATTTTTATTGAAATATTAATTACAAAATAAATTATTAGTGAGACAGATATACTTTAAAGTAAACTGGTATACCCTAAATAATAAAGAATAAATCTCATTTTTTTTCATTATAATTTTAAATTTTCATTTTAATTATTTATTTGTTTATTTTTATATAAATATTAATTAAAAAATAAAGTATGTGTTAGACAAATATAATTTATATAAATTATTTTTCATCAAAAAAATATAGATAAACTTATTAAAATAAAAAAAAATTAAAAACAAAAAAGTATTGTATAGTAATATAATTTGCTTTGCTTCTAAATAATTATAGGTTTTGTAATTATATTTTAAAAGATATCTATTTTATTAATAATAGATTATTAATTTATTATTTGATCATTATTAGAATATCTATCAATAAAATTGTCTATATTGAATTTAGATGATATATAAATATAATGATTATTATAACTAAATATTGATTTCACATTTGAATAAAATTTTAAAATTATTATATTTTCTAAGGTTATAATCTTTGAAAAAATAAAAAAATAATAAAAAAAATATTTTGTTATTTTAATTTTTAAATAAAACCTATGAACCACTAAATGCATACACAGTTAAATCATTAAACTCTTAAAGCCCATAATGCCTAAATACATAAACCATTAAACTACTATATACTACTTAATAATTAAGAAATCTAATTTTTATTTCAATTTATTATAATTTTATAAATTCATTTTAATTAATTTTTAATTTATTTTTATAGAAATATTTATTACAAAATAAATAATGTGTGCAACAAATATAATTTAAATAATTTATTTTTAATAAAAAAAATATATACGCTTATAAAAGAAGTACAAATTTGAAAATTAAAAATTATTATCCAATAATATTTTTTACTTCAATTTTGAATCAATTTGGGTTTCGTAAATATCTTTAAATTAATATCTATCTTATTATTAATAGTTTATTAATTTAATTTTTGATCATTATTATAATATCTATCAATAAAATTGTTTATATTGAATTTATATGATATATAATTATTAAAATTATTATAACGAAATATTGTATTCACATTTCAAAAAATTTTAAATATTATTATATTTTCCTAGGTTATAACATATGAAAATGACAAAAAATTACAATTTTTTTATTGTTATTATATTGTTTAAATAAAACCTATAACCCACTAAATGCCTAAAAACATAAATCGCTAAACTCCTAAACGAAAAAACTATTAAATACTTTAACTATTAATTTGCTATACATTAGTAATAAATCATAAATCTCAATTTAATTTTTATTAAGTGTAATTTTAAATTTTTATTTTAATTATTTATCAATTTATTTTTATAGAAATATTAATTACAAAATAAATTATTAGTGAGACATATCTATTTTAAATAATTAATTTTTATTAAAAAAATATATATATACTTATAAAAAGAGGCAAAATTTTAAAAACAAAAATTTATTATTTTGTAATATATTTTATTTTGAGTTTGAATCATTTTTGTTTTTGCAATTATATTTTAATTTATATCATTCTTATTAATAATAGTTTATTAATTTTTTATTGATAATTATTATAATATCTATAAATAAAATTATTTATATTGAGTTTACATTATATATAATTATTAAGAATATTATAACTAAATATTATATTAACATTTAAAAAAAATAAAAATTATTATATTTTCGAAGGTTATAAGCTTCAAAAATTAAAAAAAATCAAAATATTTAATTTTTTATTTTTTTATTCTTTAAATAAAAACTATAAATCACTAAAGGCCTAAACACTTAAATCACTAAACCCCAAAACACATAAATAGTTAAACCATTAAACGAGTATATCCTAAATAATAATTAATAAATCTCAATTTTATTTTTATTCATTATAATTTTAAATATTCATTTTAATTATTTATTAGTTTATTTTTATAAAATTATAAATTAAAAATAAATTATGTCGAAGACAAATATAATTTAAATAATTTAGTTTTAATAACAAAAAATATAAACTTATAAAAAGAAGAAAAACATCAAAAAAATTATTATTTACTATTATAATCTACTTTGATTTTGAATAAATTTACATTTTGCAAATATATTTTAAAAAATATCTATCTTATTAATAATAGTTTATTAATTTATCTTTTGATCATTAATATAATATCTATCAATATAATTGTTTATATTAAATTAACATGATATATAATTATTAATATTATCATAACTAAATACATAAAACTCTAAACTCTAAACTCTAAACTCCTAAACCCCGAAGCCCATAAATACCTAAACTTTTAAACTCGTAAACCTTAAATATAATTTAAATAATTTATAGAAATATTAATTACAAAATAAATTATGAGTGACAAATATAAATTAAATAATATATTTTTCAACAAAAAAATATATAAGCTTATAGAATGATGCAAAAACTAAAAAAAATTATTATTTAGTAATAAATTTTACTTTGATTTTGAATCATTTTAGGTATATTAATTATATTTTAATTTATATCTATCATATTAATAATAATTTATTAATTAATTTTATGATAATTGATATAATATTATCAATAAAAATATTTATATTTACTTTATATTATATATAGTTATAAGAATTATTAGTACTAAATATAGTATTCATATTTTTACAAAATTTTAAAATAATTTTATTTTCAAATGTTATGACATTTGAAAATTTGAAAAAATATCAAAAAAAATTTTTTCTTATTTCATCGTTTAAATAAAAGCTATAAACCATTAAATGCATAAATACTTAAATCAATAACTTCTAAATCTAGAAAACACTAAATAGATAAATTTTTAAACAGGTATATCCTAAATAATAAATAATAAATAATAAATCTCATTTTTATTCTTTTTATTATAATTTTAAATATTCATTTTAATTATTTATTTGTTTATTTTTATATAAATATTAATTACAAAATAAATTATGAGTCAGTCAAATATAATTTATATAAATTATTTTTGAACAAAAAAATATAGATAAACTTATTAAAAGAAAAAAAAATTAAAAACAAAATATTATTATATAGTAATATATTTTACTTTGTTTCTAAATCATTTTATGTTTTGTAATTATATTTTAATTGATATCCAACTTATTAATAATAGATTATTAATTTATTTTTTGATCATTATTATAATATTTATCAATAAAAATATTTATATTTAATTTATATGATATATAGATTTAATAATTATTATAGTTAAATATTGTTTTCACTTTTGAAAAAAATTTTAAAATTATTATATTTTCAAAGATTATAACCTTTGAACATGTGAAAAAACAAAAAAAAGATTTTTTTTTATTATTTCATTGTTTAAATAAAACCTATAAATCACTAAATGCCTAAACACTTAAATCACTAAACTACAAAATCCCGTTACACCTATATAGATAATCGTTTAAACGTGTTGACCCTAAATAATAATTAATAAATCTCATTTTTATTTATTTTCATTATAATTAAAAAAATTCATTTTGAATGTTTAGTTTTTTATTTATATATATATTAATTATAAAATAAATTATGACTTAAAAATATAATTTATAAAAATTATTTTTCATCAAAAAATAGATAAGCTTATAAAAAGAATAAAAATTTAAAAACAAATAATTAATATTAAGTAATATATTTTGCTTTGATATTGAATCATTTTAGGTTTTGATATTATATTTTAAGTAATATCAATCTTATTCATAATAGATTTTTTTATTTATTTTTTGATAATTAATAGAACTTCTATCAATAAAATTGTTTATATTGAATTTATATGATATATAATTATTATGATTATTATAAAAACATATTTATTCACTTTTGTAAAAAATTTAAAAATTATTATATTTTCAAATGTTATAACCTTTGAATATATCAAAAAAAATTTTTTTTGATATTAATGTATTAATAGGTTATTAATTTATTTTTTGATCATTAATATAATATCTATCAATTTAATTGTTTATAATGAATTTACATGATATATAATTATTAAGATTATCATAACTAAATATAGTATTCACAAATAAAAAAAATTTAAAAATTTTTATATTTTAAATGTTTATAACCTTAAAAAATGATAAAAAATAAGAAAAATAAATTTTTTGTTATATCATTATTTAAATAAAACTTATAAACCATTAAATGCCTAGATACATAAATATTTAAACTCCTAAACCCCGAAGCCCCTAAATACCTAAACCTTTATACTCGTAAACCTTAAATATAATTTAAATAATTTATAGAAATATTAATTACAAAATAAATTATGAGTGATACAAATATAATTTAAATAATATATTTTTCATCAAAAAAACATATAAGATTATAAAATAATGCAAAAACTAAAAAAAATTATTATTTATTAATAAATTTTACTTTGATTTTGAATTATTTTAAGTTTTTAATTATATTTTAATTTATATCTATCAAATTAATAATAGTTTATTAATTTATTTTTTGATAATTTATATAATATATATCAATAAAATTTTTTATATTTAGTTTATATTATATATAGTTATAATATTTATTATTACTAAATAATGTATACACATTTTTAAAAAATTTTAAAATTATTATATTTTCAAATGTTATAACCTTTGAAAATATGAAAAAATATCAAAAATTAATTTTTTTTTATTTCATTATTTGAATAAAACCTATAAACCATTAAATGGTTAAATACTTAAATCAATAACTTCTAAATCTCGAAAACCCTAAATAGATAAATTTTTTAAACATGTATATCCTAAATAATAAATAATAAATCTTATTTTTATTGTTTTTATTATAATTTTAAATATTCAATTGAATTATTTATTTGTTTATTTTTATAAAAATATTAATTACAAAATAAATTATAATTTATACAAATATAATTTATATAAATTATTTTTCAACAAAATAATATAGATAAACATAATAAAAGAAGAAAAAATTTAAAAACAAAAAAATATTATATAGTAATATATTTTGATTTGTTTCTGTATCATTTCAGGTTTTGTAATTATATTTTAATTGATATCTAACTTATTAATAATAGACTATTATTTTATTTTTTGATCATTATTAGAATATTTATCAATAAAAATGTTTATATTGAATTTATATGATATATAAATTTAATAATTATTATAACTAAATATTGTATTCTCTTTTGAAAAAAGTTTTAAAATTTTTATATTTTCAAAGATTATAAACTTTAAACATGTGAAAAAAAAAATTTTTTTTTGTTATTTCATTGTTTAAATAAAACCTATAAATCACTAAATGCCTAAACACTTAAATCATTAAACTACAAAATCCCGATAACCCTATATAGAAAATCTTTTAAACTGGGATAGCCTAAATAATAATTAATAAATCATATTTTTATTTGTTTTCATTATAATTAAAAAAATTTATTTTGATTGATAAGTTTTATATTTATATATATATTAATAATAAAATAAATTATGAGTTAAAAATACAATTTATAAAGATTATTTTTCATCAAAAAATAGATAAGCTTATAAAAAGAATAAAAATTTAAAAACAAATAATTATTATTAAGTTATATATTTTGCTTTGCTTTAGAATCATTTTAGGTTTTGATATTATATTTTAAGTAATATCAATCTTATTCATAATAAATTTTAAATTTATTTTTTGATAATTATTAGAATATCTATCAATAAAATTATTTATATTGAATTTATTTGATATATAATAATTATTATTATTATAAATAATAATTGTATTCACTTTTGAAAAAAATAAAAAAAATTATTATATTTTCAAAGGTTTTAATCTTAAAAAATGAGAAAGAATACAAAAAATAAATTTTCTGTTATTTCTTTCTTAAAAAAAGCTATGGACCACTAAATGTTTACTTACTTAAATCAGTAGCTCATATAACCCAAAACTCCTAAATACATAAACCTTATAACAGCTGTATACTACTTTATAAATGATAAATCTCATTTTTATTTCTATTTATTATAATTTTAAATATTCATTTTAATTATTTATATTTTAATTTTTAGAAAAATTAATTACAAAATAAATTTCAAGTGAGACAAATTTTATTTACATAATTTATTTTTAAAAATAAAAAAATATAAGATTATAAAAAGATGGAAAAATTTAAAAATTAAATTTTATTATTTAGTAATATATTTTTATTTAATTTTGAATCAATTTGGGTTATGTAAATATATTTTAATTAATATTTATATTATTAATAATAGTTTATTAATTTAATTTTTGATCATTATTATAATATTTATCAATAAAATTATTTATATTGAATTTATATGATATATAATTAATAAGATTAATATAATTATACATGGTATTCACATTTCAAATGATTTTAAAATTATTTTATTTTTAAAGGTTATAACCTTTGAAAATCTAAAAAAAATCAAAAAAAAAAATTTTTATTTATATTACATAAATAAAACCTATATACCACTAAATGCCTAAAAACATAAATTGCTAAATTCCTAAACAATAAAACCCCTAAAAAATCGATCCATTAAACCGGTAATCCATATATAATAAATCATAAATCTCATTTAAATTTGTATTCATTATAATTTTAAATATTTTTTTTAATTATTTATTAGTTTATTTTTTTAAAAAATATCAATCACATAATAAATAATGTGTGAGACAAATATAATTTTAAGAAATTATTTTTAATCAAAAAAAAATTCTTATATAAAGAAGTAAAAATTTAAAAACAAAAATTATTATTTAGTAATATATATTACTTTGATTTTGAATGATTATTTATAGGTTTTGCAATTATATTTTAATTGCAATCAATCTTATTAATAATAGTTTATTAATTTATTATATTATCATTTTTATAATATCAAACAATAAAATTACTTATATTCAATTAAAATGACTTATAATTCCTAAGTTATTATAACTAAATATTATATATACATTTAAAAAAAATTCCAAAATTATTATATTTTCAAAGGTTATAACCTTCAAAAATGATAAAAAATCACAAAAATAATTTTTTATTATTTTATTATTTAAATAAAACTTATAAACCACTAAATCCCAAAAATCATAAATCACTAAATTCTTAAATGATAAAACCTCTAAATAATAAAACCATTAAACTGGTAAACATTAATAATAATTCATAAATCTCATTTTAATTTTTATTCAGTATAATTTTAAATTTTTATTTTAATTATTTATCAGTTTATTTTTATAGAAAAATTAATTACAAAATAATTTATTAATGTGACAGATCTAATTTAAATTAAAACAGTATCCATAAATAATAAATATTAAATTTCATTTTTTTTTCATTATAATTTTAATTATTCATTTTAATTATTTATTTGTTTATTTATAAATATTTATTAATTACAAAATAATTTGAGCTAGCAAAATTAATTTATATAAATTAATTTTCATCAAATAATTATAGATAAACTTTTTAAAAGAAAAAAAATTATCAAAACAAAAAATTATTATATAGTAATATATTTTGCTTTGCTTAAATCATTTTAGGCTTTGTAATTATATTTTAATTGATATCTATCTTATTAATAATATATTATTAATTTATTTTTTGATCATTATTAGAATATTTATCAATAAAATTGTTTATATTTAATTTACATAATATATAATTATAAAGATTATTATAACTAAATATTATATTTACATTGAAAATAATTTAAAAATTATTATATTTTTAATGCTTATCATCTTTGAAAATGAGATAAAATCACAAGAATAAATTTCTTGTAATTTTATTTTTATATAAATTGTATAAACTACTAAATATCTATCAATAAATAATAGTTTATTAATTTATTTTTTGAACATTATTATATTTATATTTATATTTAGTTTATCAATATCCATCAATAAAATTGTTTATTTTTAATTTACATGATATATAATTATTACGTTTTTTATAACTAAATATTCTATTCACATTTGAAAAAAAATTAAAAATTATTATATTTATAAAGGTTATAACCTTTATAAATATATATCATTAAAATTGTTAATAATGAATTTATATGATATATAATTATTAATATTATTTTTGATATTTAGTAGATAATAGGATTTATTTAAATAATGTTATAACAAAAAAATTATTTTTGATATTTTCTCACATTTTCAAAGGCTATAACATTTGAATATATAATAATTTTAAATTTTTTAAAAATGTGAATACTAAATATTTAGTAATAATAATCGTTATAATTATATATAAGATAAACAAAATATAAATAATTTTATTGATAGATATTATATCAATTATTAAAAAATAAATTAATATGTATTATTAATATGATAGTTATAAATGAAAATATATTTGCAAAATCTAAAATTATTCAAAATCCAAGTAAAATTTATTACTAAATAATAATTTTTGTTTTTTTAATTTTTGCTTCTTTTTATATGCTTATTTATTTTTTTGATGAAAAATAAATTATTTAAATTATATTTGTATCACTCATAATTTATTTTGTAATTAATATTTTAATAAATTATTTAAATTATATTTATGGTTTACGAGTTTAAAGTTTTAAGTATTTACGGGCTTTTGTGTTTAGGAGTTTATATGTTTATGTGTTTAGGCATTTAGTGGTTTATAAGTTTTATTTATGGAATGATATAGCAAAAAATTTATTTTTATTATTTTTTCTAATTTTTGAAGGTTATATCCTTTGAAAATATAATAGTTTTTAAATTTTTTTCAAATGTAAATATAATATTTATTTATAATAATTTTTATAATTATAATTCATTTAAATTCAATATATATAATTATATTGCTAGATATTATAATTATGATCAAAAAATAAATTAATAAACTATTATTAATAAAATAGTTATTATTTAAAAAGTATTTGCAAAATCTAAATTTATTCAAATCAAAGTAAAATATATTACTAAATAATAATTTTTTTTAATGTTTTGCTTTTTTTATAAGTTTATATTTTTGTTATTAAAAATAAATTATTCAAATTATATTTGTCTTACTCATAATTTATTTTGTAATTTATAAATCTATAATAATAAACTACTAAATAATTAAAATTATAATGAATACAAATAAAATTGAGATTTATTATTTATTATTCCGGATATACCAGTTTAATGGTTTAAGTATTTAGGTGTTTTGTGGTTTAAAAGTTTAGTGATTTAATTGTTTAGACCTTTAGTGATTTATAGTTTTTTTTAAAGAATGAAAGAACAAAAAATTTAATTTTTTGATTTTTTTTAATTTTTGAAGGTTGTAACCTTTGAAAATATAATAATTTTTAATTTTTTTTAAATGTGAATATAATATTTAGTTATAATAATCTTAATAATTATATATAATGTAAACTCAATATAAATAATTTTATTGATAGATATTATAATAATGATCAATAAATAAATTAATAAACTTGTATTTATAAGAATGGTATAAATTAAAATATAATTGTAAAATCTAAAATGATTCAAAATCAAAAAAAGATATATTATTAAATAATAATTTTTTATTTTTAAAATTGTGCCTCTTTTTATGAGCATTTTTTTTGATAAAAAATAAATTATTTAAATTATATATGTCGCACTAATAATTTATTTTGTAATTAATATTTCTATAAAAATAAATTGATAAATAATTAAAATGAATATTTAAAATTATAATAAATACTAATAAAACTGAGATTTATGATTTATTATTTAGACTATACTAAATTTAATGTTTTTATGTTTTTATGGGCTTCGGGGTTTAGGAGTTTAGTAATTTTAGTATTTAGTCATATAATGGTTTATAGGTTTTATATAAAAAATAAAATAACAAAAAATTTATTTTTGTTATTTTTTATCATTTTTGAAGGTTATAACCATTGAAAATATAATAATTTTTAATTTTTTTTTGAAAAGTGAATAAAATATGAAGTTATAATAATCATAATAATTATATATAATATAAGTTCAATATGAACTATTTTATTGATATTTATTATAATAATGATCATAAAAAAGTAATAACCAATTATTAATAAGATAAATATTGTTTAAAATATATTTGCAAAACCTAAAATGAATCAAAATCAAAATGAAATATTTTAGTAAATATTAATTTTATATTTTTAAATTTTTCTATCCATTTATAAACATATATATTTTTTGATGAAAAATATATTATTTAAATTATATTTTTCTCACTATTAATTTATTTTTGAATTTATATTTCTATAAAATTAAACAAATAAATAATTAAAATGTATATTTAAAATTATAATGAATACTAATAAAAATGAGATTTATGATTTATTATTTAGGGTATAACTATTTAATTGTTTATGTTTTTTTTAGTTTTGGGGTTAAGGAGTTTATTGATTTATATGTTTACACTTTTTCGTCTTTATAGGTTTTATTTAATCAATGAAATAATAAAAAATTTATTTTTATGAATTTTCATGATTTTCAAACGTTATAACCTTTAAAAATATAATAATTTTTTAATAGTTCTAAAATATGAATACAATACTTAGTTATAATAATCATAATAATTATATTTGTTGTAGATTCAAAATAAAAAAATGTAATAATATATATTATAAAAATGATCAAAAAATAAATTAATAAACTATTATTAAAAAAATAGATATTAATTAAATTATATTTGAAGAACCCAAAATAATTCAAAATCAAAGTAAATTAAATTACTAAATAAAATTTTAAATTTTTGAAATTTTGTTTATTTTTATAAGCTTATTTTTTTTCATAAAAAATAATTTATTTAAATTATATCTGTGTCACTCATTATTTATTTTGTAATTAATATTTCTATAAAAATAAACTAAAAAATAATTAAAATGAATATTTAAAATTATAATGAATACAAAAAAATGTGATTTATTATTTATTATTTATGTTATATAGGTTTAATGGTTTACGTATTTAGAGGGTTTTGGGGTTTAGGAGTCTAGAGATTTAAATGTTTAGGCATTTAGTGGTTTATAAGTTTTATTTAAAAAATAA
>JAREIK010001926.1:396191-499632 GCA_029783825.1 Sapria himalayana
AATATAATTTTATTAATTTATTTTTAAACAAAAATATAATGATGTAAAAAAGCAAACATTAAAACAAATTATTATTAGTAATATATTTTTACTTTGATTTGAATAATTTAATTTTTGCAAACTTTTTTAAATAATAACTATTTTATTAATAATACTTTATTAATTTTTTTTTGATCATAATTATACTATTTAGCATTATAATATTTATATTGAATTTAAATGAATTATAATTATGAAGAATATTATAAATAAATATTATATTTACATTTTAAAAAAATTTCAAATTATTATATTTTTCAAAGGATATAATCTTCAAATTAGAAAAAAATACAAATAAATTTTTTTTGCGATATCATTGGTTAAATAAAACTTATAAACAACTAAAGCTTAAACTTAACATCTAAACTCCTAAACAAAAGCCCCTAAATACTTAACCCTTTAAAACTTGTAAAGCTTAAATATATTTAATAATTTATTAAAATATTAATTACACAATTATTATGAGTGTACAAATATAATTTAAATAATGTATTTTTCATCAAAAAAATATAACTTATAAAAAGAAGCAAAAACTAAAAAACAAAAATTTTTATTTCGTATAATTTTACTTGGATTTGAATATTTTAGTTTTTGAAATTATATTTTAATTTATATCCATCATAATAATAATAACATATTAATTTATTTTTTTGATAATTGACATCATATCTATCAAAAATTGTTTATATTTATTTATATTATATATAATTATAATGATTATTATTACTAATAATGTATTCACATTTTTAAAAAATTTTAAAATTATTTTATTGTCAAAGTTATAACCTTGAAATAGTGAAAAGTTATCAAAATAATTTTTGTTGTTATTTCATTGTTTAAACAAAACCAATAAACACTAAATGCCTAAAAACATAATCGCTAAGTCCTAAATGATAAAATTTTTAATACTTAAATATTAAACTGGTATATATTAATAATAATTCATAAATCTCATTTACTTTTTATTCAGTATAATTTTAAATTTTTATTTTAATAATTTATCAGTTTATTTTTATTGAAATATTAATTACAAAATAAATTATTAGTGAGACAGATAAATTTAATTTAAATTAAAGTGGTATACCCTAAATATTAAAGAATATATCTCATTTTCTTTTCATTATAATTTTAAATATTTTTTTAATTATTTATTTGTTTATTTTTATATAAATATTAATTAAAAAATAAATTATGAGTTACACAAATATAATTTATTTAAATTATTTTTCAATCAAAAAATATTCATAAACTTATTAAAAAAATTAAAATAAAAATTATTATATAGTAATCTAATTTGCTTGCTTATGAATCATTATAGTTTTGTAAATATATTTTAATTGATATCTATCTTATTTAATATATATTATTAATTTATTTTTTGATAATTATTGGAATATTTATCAATAATATTGTTAATATTGAATTTATGATATATAAATATAATGATTATAATAACTCAATAATAAATTCACATTTGAAAAAAATTTAAAATTATTATTTTTCAAAGGTTATAACCTTTGAAATTATAAAAAAATAATAATAAAAATAAATATTTTGTTATTTCAATTTTTAATAAAACCTATAACCACTAAATGTTGCACAGTTAAATTAGTAACTCTTAAAGCCTAATGCCTAAATACATAAACCATTAAACTATTTATATACTACTTAATAATTAAAATCTATTTTTATTTCAATTTACTATAATTTTTAAATATTCATTTTAATTATTTATTAGTTTATTTTAATTAAGTTTTTATTACAAAATAAATTATGAGTGCGACAAATCTAATTTAAATAATTTATTATTAATAAAAAAAATATATACGCTTATAATAGAAGAAAAAATTTAAAAATTAAATTATTATCCAATAATATTATTGAATTTAATTTTGAATCAATTTGGGTTTTGTAAATAATTTTTAATTAATATCTATCTTATTATTAATAGTTTATTAATTTAATTTTTGGCTCATTATTATAATATCTATCATTAAATTGTTTATATTTAATTTATATGATATAATTATTAAAGTATTATAACTAAATATTGTATTCATATTTCAAAAAATTTAATATTATTATATTTTCAAAGGTTATAACCTATGAAAATGACAAAAAATTACAAATTTTTTGTTGTTATTTTATTATTTAAATAAACCTATAAACCACTAAATACCTAAAAACATCAATCGCTAAACACATATATGATAAAACCTCTAAATACTTAAACTATTAAATTGGTATATATTAATGATAAATCATAAATCTCATTTTATTTTTATTCAGTATAATTTTAAATTTTTAATTTAATTATTTATCGGTTTTATTTTTATCGAAACTTAATTACCAATAAATTATTAGTAAAACAGATATAATTTAAATTAAACCGATATACCCTAAATAATAAATAATAATCTGATTTTTTTCATTATAATTTAAATATTCATTTTAATTAATTTTTGTTTATTTTTTATAAAATTTAATTAAAAAATAATTATTAGTTAGACAAATATAATTTATGTAATTATTTTTTAATCAAAAAAATATTGATAAACTTTAAATAAAAAAAAAATTACCAAACAAAAAATTATCATATAGTAATATATTTTAATTTGCTTATGAATCATTTTATTTTTGTAATTATATTTTTAATTCATATCTATCTTATTTAATAATAGATTATTAATTTATTTTTTCATCATTATAGAATATTAATCACTAAAATTGTTTATATTATATATAAATATAATGATTTTATAACTTAATAAAGAATTTGTTTTGATAAAAATTAAAAAAATTATTATATTTTCAAGAGTTTATAACCTTGAAATATCAAAAAATAACAAAGATAATTTTTTTGTTTATTATTTTAATAAAACATATAAACCACTAATCATATATAGTTAAATCAGTATACTTCTAAATACATAAACCATTAAACCGATATATACTACTTAATAATTAATAAATATAATTGTATTTTATTTATTATAATTTTAAATATTGATTTTAATATATATTAGTTTATTTTTATAAAATATTTATTCAAAAATAATTTATGAGTGCGACAAATATAATTTAAATAATTTATTTTTAATCAAAAAAAATTTAGACGCTTATAAAAGAAGTAAAAATTTAAAATTAAATTATTTTTCAGTAAAATATTTTAGTTTAATCTTGAATCGATTTGGGTATAGTTAAATATTTTTTAATTAATATCTATCTTATTATTAATAGTTAATTAATTTAATTTTTGATCATTATTATATTATATATCATGAAATTCTTTATATTGAATTATATGATAAATAATTATTAATATTAAAATAACTAAATTGTTATCACATTTCAAAAAATTTAAATATTATTATATTTTCAAAGATTTTACCTATGAAAATGAGAAAAAATTACCAATTTTTTTTGTTATTTTATATTTTAATAAAACCTATAAACCACTAAATGCCTAAAAACATAATTTCCAAATCCTAAATGACAAAATCTCTAAATACATAACCATTAAACAGGTGTACTTATAAAAAATCATAAATCTCAATTTAATTTTTATTAAATGTATTTTAAATTTTTATTTTAATTATTTACAGTTTATTTTTATATAAATATTAATTACAAAATTAATTTTTAGTGAGACAAATCTAATTTAAATTAAACCGTATCCCTAAATAATAAATAATAAATCTTATTTTTTTTCATTATAATTTTAATATTCATTTTAATTATTTATTTTGTTTATTTATATATAAATATTAATTACAAAATAAATTGAGTTAGACATATATAATTATTATATATTATTTTTCATCAAAAAAATTATAAATAAACTTTTTAGAAAAAAAAATTTCTATACCAAAAATTATATATAGTAATATATTTTGCTTTGATTCTGAATCATTTTAGGGTTTTATAATTATTTTAATTGATATTTATCTTTTTTAATTGAAATCTATATTATTAATAATAGATTATTAATTTATTTTTTGATCATTATTAGAATATTTATCAATAAAATTGTTTTATTGAATTTATATGATATATAAATATAATGATTATTATAACTCAAAACCTATAAATACTTATTCCATTAACTGGTAAGATTAATAATAAATCATAAATCTCATTTAATTTTTATTCATATAATTTAAAATTTTTATTTAATTATATATCAGTTTAACTTTATAGAAATATTAATTACAAAATAAATTAATAGTGAGACAGATCTAATTTAAATTAAATCGGTATATCTAAATAATAATAATAATCTCATTTTTTTTCATTATAATTTTAAATTTTCATTTTAATTATTTATTTGTTTATTTATATATAAATATTAATTATAAAATAAATAGTGTTAGACAAATATAATTTATATAAATTGTTTTTCAACAAAAATTATAGATAAACTTTTAAAAAAAATATTTTAAACAAAAATTTTTATGTAGTAATATATTTTTCTTTGCTTTGGAATCATTTTAGGTTTTGTAATTATATATTAATAGATATCTATCTATTTATAAGAGATTATTAATTTATTTTTTCATCATTATTAGAATATTTATCAATAAAATTGTTTTATTGAATTTATATGAATTAAATATATGTTATTATAACTTAAGATTGTATTCACTTTTTTAAAAATTTAAAAATTATTATATTTGAAAGGTTATAACCTTTGAAAATATCAAAAATAATAAAATAATTTCTATTTTATTTTATTTTATTATTAAAACCTATAAACCACAATAAGCCTAAAAACATAAATTGCTAAACTCTAAATACAAACCTCTAATTACTATAACCATTAAACTTGTATACATTAATAATAAATAAGATCTCACATTAATCTTTATTCAGTATAATTTTAAAATTTTATTTTAATTATTTATCAGTTTATTTTTATAGAATATTAATTACAAAATAAATTATTAGTAAGATAGATCTTATTTAAATTAAACTGGTTTTACTAATAATAAATAATAAATCTTATATTTTTATTATAATTTTAAATATTCATTTTAATTATTTATTTGTTTATTTATATATAAATATTAATTACAAAATAAATTGAGTTAGACAAATATATTTATATATATTATTTTTCATCAAAAAATTATAGTTAACCTTTTTAAAAGAAAAAAATATCTAAACAAAAAATTATTATATAGTAATATATTATATTTTCAAAGGTCATGACCTATTATATAAGAAAAAATTACAAATTTTTTTTTATTTTATTGTTTAAATAAACTTATAAACCACTAAATGCCTAGAAACATAAATAGCTAAACTCCTAAATGACAAACCTCTAAATACTTAAACATTTTAACTAGTATACATTAATAATAAATCATAAATTACATTTTAATTTTTATTTAGTTTAATTTTAAATTTTATTTTAATTATTTATGAGTTTATTTTATTGAAATATTAATTACAAAATAAATTATTAGTTAGATAGTTCTAATTTAAATTAAACCGGTATACCCTAAATAATAATAATAAACTCATTTCTTTTTCATTAAAATTTTAAATATTCATTTTAATTATTTATTTGTATATTTTTATATAATTATTAATTCAAAATAAATTATGCGTTAAACAATATAATTTATATAAATCTATTTTTCATCAACAATTATAAATAAACTTTTTATAAGAAAAAAAAATTTCAAAACAAAAATTATTATATAGGTAATAATATTTTGCTTTTCTTCTGAATCATTTAAGCTTTTGTATTTATATTTTAATTTATATATATCTTATTAATAATAGATTATTAATTTATTTTTTGATCATTATTAGAAGATTTATCAATAAAAATGTTTATATTGAATTTATATGATATATAAATATAATGATTATTATGACTAAATATTATATTCACTTTTGAAAAAAATTTTAAAATTATTATATTTTCAAAGGTTATAACCTTTGAAAATCTGAAAAAATAAAAAAAAAAAAATTTTTAATATTAATTCATTATTTAAATAAAACCTATACACCACTAAATGCCTAAACACTTAAATGACAAAACTACAAAATCTTAATACCCCTATATTAATAATCTTTTAAACCTGTATACACTAAATAATAATTAATAAATCTCATTTTTATTTGTTTTCATTATAATTTAAAAAAATCATTTTGATTTTTTAGTTTTTATTTATATATATATATTAATTATAAAATAAATTATAAGTTAAAAAAATAATTTATTAAAAATATTTTTCATCAAAAAATAGAAAGCTTATAAAAATCATAAAAATTTAAAAACAAATAATTATTATTTAGTGATATATTTGTATTGCTTTTGAATCATTTTAGGTTTTTATATTATATTATAAATAATATCAATATTATTCATAATAGATTTTTATTTTATTTTTTGATAATTATTAGAATATCTCTCAATAAAATTGTTTATATTGAATTTATATGATATATAATTATTATGATTATTATAAATACATATTGTATTCACTTTTGAAAAGAAATTTAAAAATTATATATATTTCAAAGATTATAACATTAAAAAATGAGAAAAATTAATAAAATAAATTTATTGTTATTTCATTTTTAAATAAAACCTATAGATCATTAAATGCTTACTTACTTAAATCAATAAGCTCATAGACCCCGATCCCCTAAATACATAAACCTTTTAATAGTTATATACTACTTAATAAATAATAATTCTCATTTTTATTTCTATTAATTATATTTTAAATATTCATTTTAATTATTTATAGTTTAATATTTTAAAACAATTAATTACCAAATAAATTTGAGTGAGAAAAATATTTTAAATAATTTATTTTTAATCAATAAAAATATAATCTTATAAAATGGAATAAAATATTTGAAAATTAAATATTATTATTTAGTAATATATTTTGATTTGCTTTTGAATCATTTTGTGTTATGTAAATGTATTTTAATTAATATTTATATTATTAATAATAGTTTATTAATTTAATTTTTGATCATTATTATACTCTCTTTCATTAAAATTTTTTATATTCAATTTATATGAAATATAATTAGTAAGATTAATATAATTATACATGGTATTCATATTTAAAAAGATTTTATAAATTATATTATTTTTAAAGGTTAATCTATGAAAATTAGAAAAAATCAAAAATAGAATTTTAAATTTGTATTATATGAATAAAACTGATAAACCAATAAATGCCTAAAAACATAAATTACTAAACTCCTAAATGACAAAACACCCAAATAATTAAACCATTAAACCGATATATCATATATAATAAATCATAAATCTCATTTTAATTTGTATTCATTATAATTTTAAATATACATTTTAATTATTATTAATTTATTTTTTATATAAATATTAATCACAAAATAAATAATGGGCAAGACAAAATTTAATTTTCATAATTTATTTTTAATCAAAAAATAAATATAAGCTTATAAAAAAGTAAAAATTTAAAAACAAAAATTATCATTTAGTAATATATTTTACTTAGATTTTGAATCATTATAGGTTTTGCATTTATATTTTAATTGCTATCAATCTTATTAATAATAGTTTATTAATTTATTTTTTGATCATTATTATAATATCTATCAATAAAATTACTTATATTGAATTTAAATGTCTTATAATTATTAAGATTATTATAACAGAATATTATATTTACATTTGAAAAAAATTTAAAAATTATTATATTTTCAAAGGTTATAACCCTCAAAAATGATAAAAAATCACAAAAATAAATTTTTTATTATTTTATGATTTAAATAATATTTATAAACCACTAAATGCCTAATCATTTAAATATCTAGAATACTTATCCCCAAAACCCCCTAAATACTTAAACCATTAAACCTATATAACCTAAATAATAAATAATAAATCTCATTTTTATTTCTATTCATTATAATTTTAAATATTCATTTTAATTATTTTTAGTTTTTTTTATTCAAATATTAATTACAAAATAAATATTCATTATAATATATATTATTTTTTATAATAAAAAATAAGCTTATAAAAATAAACTAAATTTCAAAAATATAAAATTTTATTTAGTAATATAATTTACTTTGATTTTGAATTATTTTGGGTTCTGCAATTATATTTTAATTAATATCTATCTTATTAATAATAGTTTATTAATTTATTTTTCGATCATTATAATAATATATATTAATAAGATTTTTTATATTAAATTTACATCAAATATAATTATTAAGATTAATATAACTAAGTATTGCATTCATATTTTAGAAAGATTAAAAAATTATTATATTTTCAATGGTAATAACCTTTGAATATCACGAAAATTCATAAAAATAATTTTTTTGTTATTTAATTGATTAAATTAAACCTATAAACACCTAAATGTGCAAACATATAAATCAATAAACTCCTTAACACCAATACCACAAAAAAACATAAACCATTAAATAGGTATACCCTAAATAATAAATAATAAATCTTTTTTTATTAGTATTCATTATAATTTTAAATATTCATTTTAATTATTTTATCAGTTTATTTTTATAGAAAAATTAATTACAAAATAAATTATTAGTGCGACATATATAATTTAAATAATTTATTTTTCATCAAAAAAATATATAAGCTTATAAAATGAGGCAAAATTTTTTAAAATAAAAAATTATTATTTAGTAATATATCTTATTTTGATTTTGAATCATTTTAGATTCTACAATTATATTTTTATTTATATCATTCTTATTAATACTAGTTTATTAATTTATTTATTGATCATTATTATAATATCAATTAATAAAATTATTTATTTTTAGTTTACATTATATATAATTAATAAGATTATTATAATTAAATATTATATTCACATTTCAAAAAATTTAAAATTATTATATTTCAAAGGTTAAAACTTTCAAAAATTAAAAAAATTCAAAAAATTAAATTTTTTATTTTTTATTTCTTTAGATAATAACTATAAATCACTAAAGGTCTAAACACTTAAAGCACTAAACTCCTAACCCCAAAAAATCCTAAATACTTAAACCATTAAAACATTATATCCTGAATAATAAATAATAAATATTAAATCTCAATTTTATTTGTATTCATTATAATTTTAAATAATTATTTTAATTATTTTATAGTTTATTATTATAGAATTATAAATTACAAAATAAATTATGAGTAAGACAAATTAATTTAAATAATTAATTTATAATAACAAAAATATAAAGTTATAAAAAAAGCAAAACATTAAAAAAATTATTATTAAGTAATATATTTTACTTTGAATTTGAATAAATTTAGATTTTGCAAATATAATCTAAATAATATCTATCTTATTAATAATAGTTTATTAAATTTTTTTTATCATTAATATAATATCTAGCAATGTAATTATTTATATTGAATTTAAATGACTTATAATTATTAAGATTATTATAACTAAATATTATATTTACATTTGAAAAAAATTTAAAAATTATTATATTTCAAAGGTTATAACCTTCAAAAATTAAAAAAATAATAAAAATAAATTTTTATTATATCATTGTTTAAATAAAACTTATATACCACTAAATACCGAAACACTTAAACCTCTAAACTCCTAAACACAAAAGCTCCTAAATACTTAAACCTCTAAACTCGTAAACCTTAAATATAATTTAAATAATTTATTAAAATATTAATTACATAATAAATTAATGGTGATACAAATATAATTTAAATAATTTATTTTTCATCAAAAAAAATATAAGCTTATAAAAGAAGCAAAAGCTAAAAAAACTTATTATTTAGTAATAAAGTTTACTTGGATTTTAAATATTTTTAGGTTTTGCAATTATATTTAATTTATATCTATCATATTAATAATAGCATATTAATTTATTTTTTGATAATTGATATCATATCTATGAATAAAATTGTTTATATTTAGTTTATATTATATATAATTATAATGATTATTTTTACTAAATATTGTATTAACATTTTTAAAAATTTAAAATTATTATATTGTCAAAGGTTATAATTTTTGAAAATGTGAAAAAATATCAAAAATTATTTTTTTGTTATATCATTGTTTAAACAAATCCTATAAACAACTAAATGAATAAAAACATAAATCGCTAAAGTTCTAAACGACAAAACCTCTAAATACTTAAAATATTAAACTGGTATACATTAATAATAATTCATAAATCTCATTTTAATTTTTATTCAGTATAATTTTAAATTTTTATTTTAATTATTTATCAGTTTATATTTATTGAAATATTAATTACAAAATAAATTATTAGTGAGACAGATATAATTTAAATTAAATTGGTATACCCTAAATAATAAAGAATAAATCTCATTTTTTTCATTATAATTTTAAATATTCATTTTAATTATTTATTTGTTTATTTTTTTATAAATATTAATTAAAAAATAAATTATGAGTTAAACAAATATAATATAAATAAATTATCTTTCATCAAAAAAAATATAGATAAACTTAATAAAAGAAAAAAAAATTAAAAACAAAAATTATTATATAGTAATATAATTTGCTTTGCTTCTGAATCATTATAGGTTTTGTAATTATATTTTAATTGATATCTATCTTATTAATAATAGATTATTAATTTATTTTTTGATCATTATTAGAATATTTATCAATAATATTGTTTATATTGAATTTATATGATATATATATATATATATAATGATTATTATAACTAAATATTGTATTCACATTTCAAAAAATTATAAATATTATTATATTTTCAAAGGTTATAACCTATGAAAATGATAACATATTATAGAAATTTTTTTTGTTAATTTATTTTCTAAATATAACCTATAAACCACTAAAAGCCTAAAAACATAAATTGCTAAACTCCTAAACGACAAAACCTCTAAATACTTATTCTATTAAAATGGTATAGATTAATAATAAATCATAAATCTCATTTTAATTTTTATTCAGTATAATTTTAAATTTTTATTTTAATTATTTATCAGTTTATTTTTATAGAAATTTTAATTACAAAATAAATTATTAGTGAGACAGATCTAATTTAAATTAAAATAGTATCCCTAAATAATAAATAATAAATCTCATTTTTTTCATATAATTTTAAATATTCATTTTAATTATTTATTTGTTTATTTATATATAAATATTAATTAAAAAATAAATTGAGTTAGACAAAAATAATTTATATAAATTATTTTTCAACAAAAAATTATAGATAAACTTTTTCAAAGAAAAAAAATTTTCAAAACAAAAAATTATTATATAGTAATATATTTTGATTTGCTTCTGAATCATTTTAGGTTTTGTAATTATATTTTAATTGATATCTATCTTATTAATAATAGTTTATTAATTTATTTTTTGAACATTATTAGAATATTTATCAATAAAATTGTTTATATTGAATTTACATGATATATAATTATTAAGATTATTATAACTAAATATTATATTTTTAAAGGTTATCATCTTTGAAAATGAGATAAAATCACAAAAATAAATTTTTTGTTATTTTATTGTTTATATAAAACCTATAAACTACTAAATGCCTAAATGCTTAAATCATTAAACTCCTAAACCCCAAAACCCTTAAATACTTAATCATTTAAACCATCTTTAAAGGTTTAAGTATTTATAAATAATATATAAATATCTATCAATAAATAATAGTTTATTAATTTATTTTTTGATCATTATTATATTTATATTTATATTTAGTTTATTAATATCTATCAATAAAATTGTTTATTTTTGATTTACATGATATATATTTATTAAGTTTATTATAACTAAATATTGTATTCACATTTGAAAAAAATTTAAAAATTATTATATTTATAAAGGTTATAACCTTCAAAATTTATAAAAAATTTGAAAAATAATTTTTTTGTTATTTAATTATTTAAATAAAACATATAAACTACTAAATGCCTAAACACTTAAATCACTAAACTCATAAACTCCTAATTACTTAACCCATTAAACCGATATATCCTATATAATTAATCATAAATCTCATTTTTATTTGTATTCATTATAATTTCAATATTCATTTTAATTATTTATTAGTTTATTTTTATAGAAATATTAATTGCAAAATAAAATTATGAATGAGACAAATATAATTTAAATAATTATCTT
Source organism: Sapria himalayana (assembly GCA_029783825.1). Taxonomy (NCBI): domain Eukaryota; kingdom Viridiplantae; phylum Streptophyta; class Magnoliopsida; order Malpighiales; family Rafflesiaceae; genus Sapria; species Sapria himalayana. The sequence goes on from JAREIK010001926.1 coordinate 408,401, forward strand.
AATCAAAAAAATTTATAAGCTTATAAAAAGAATCAAATATTTAAAAATAAAAAATTATTATTTAGTAATATATTTTACTTTGATTTTGAATCGTTTTAGATTTTGCAAATATATTTTAATTAATATCTATCATATTAATAATAGTTTATTAATCTATTTTATGATCAGTATTACAATATTGATTAATAAAATTATTTATATTAAATTTACTGATATTTAATTTTTATGATTATTATAATTAAATATTGTATTAACCTGTTGAAAAAAAAATAAAAATTATATTATTTTCAATGGTTATAACCTTGAAAATGAGAAAAAATCATAAAAATAATTTTTTGTTATTTAATTATTTAAATAAACCCTATAAACCATAAAATAGCTTAATACTTAAATTACTAAACTCCTAAACCCTGATACTTCTGCACCACACACACATAGCGACAGACCACAGTACACACGTGCACATATTCTTATCGATTTTGGTGTCGCATTTAAAGGGGCCAGCAAATCTTGGAAGCAGCCAGAAGTATGGGCCACCAGCTTGTAGAGGGCCCCGCTAGCAAGCCGAGATGATAACATTCAGAAAACTGATGAGACTAAGCAAAGTGGTCCAGAGTAAATCCAGGAGTAGCTTGGAGTGGGTCCCACTAGCCCTATGAGGCAGCATAGAGGGCCACCCAACCGTCGCCCAATAGGAGTAGCGGGTAATCCATGATTAAATGGAGAGCCAGCAAAATTAGAAGCATCACCAAGTAGGGCCTGTAAGCAATAGAGTCCAGACCAGCCAAACGGGAGCGAAAGATTCAAACTTGTAGTTTATGTTTGTAGTCTTATTTGTATTTTGGACTTTGTATGCACAATGTACTTGTAGAGACGGATCATGACATACTCACACACACCATCTTGTATGTTCTCTATGTAGCATGCAATGAGGGAAACTAGACCCATGAGTATCTCTAAGTGGGGCCCACTAATGCAGTTTGTAAATACACATTAGGCGATGCTACACTCTCGGGAGCAGAAGACCCATCTTTATAGCATTTTGTAATTTTACTTGTATTCTAGCTTGGTTGTACACGTAGTTAATTAGACTATGAGATGGACCTCATCACACATGCACACTGATGCATGGATATTTTTTGATATTTTGTCGGTGCAACATACAGCCACTTCTTGGAGCTCTAGAAGGAAGCATTCTATCCCAAGAGACACTCTTTTGAGGATCATTGGAGCAAAAGAATGTTGAATTCAGAGGTGAGAATGAATTGAAAAAGTGCCGTAGATATGGACTTGTGGATTTATGGGTATTTAGTTTTACATGTATTCCATTGCATAGCAATGACATATGCAAATGCTTGATGCTGCATGTCACACACATGCACAATCTTATATTTGCATAGTTTTAATATGGTACATTATTCATGTTCCTCCAAAAGGCTTGGACAAATTCGAATGGAAAGGACGCAGAGAGCATAATGACTAAATGCCAACTCTGATCTCCGAGAATGCCAGGTGATTTTAGTTGTATTCGTACGCTTGGAATTATTAAGCATTATGTTTTTTATGTATTATATGCATAGAATCATTAAGGTGCATAGGATTTGGTGGGCTGGCCTAAATTAGTGAGCTTTTTAGTCTCTTGTATGTTGTGTGCTTAAATAATAAATAAAGTGTGTATTTTCCAAAAAAAAACCTAAAAAAAACCATAAACCCTAAACTTTAAATCCTAAACCTTAAACCATAAACTATAACCCTAATACATAAACCCTAAATCCTAAATCTCATGTTTTGCACTTTTATAATATAATGACTAAGTGTTAAATTTAAATTTAAATTCACAACTTTTAAGAATGTCACATATTTATCATTTTGTATATGCAACACAAAGTCATGACTCAAGGGGTGAGTTTTGAATTCATTCACTTTCTTTCTTTAGATTATTGTAGCATTAGCAATGGTCATGATTGTATATTTTGTCTCTAGAACACAAAATCATATTGATGAGAATATGCCAGAACTTGTGTCTCTCTATTGAACGTATTGTTATGACACTAAGAATGATCATGAATACATATTTAATCACTATAATACTGGGTTACGGTATTTAATATGACCATAGCTTGTGAATTTATCTTTATATTGCAAAGTCATTGCACTAGGAATGATTGTAACTTTGGACATTCCTCAAGAGCAAAAGTCATGACCCTAGAAATAGTTAAAGCTCGAGTACTACTCTTTATAACTTTCTATAGCTAAAATTCTTGGGATTGGAAATATCACTATGGCTTTTTCCTTTGATTTATGACCTCAAGTGTCAATATGCAAGACTAATATTTTGAGCAATGATCAAGACCTTTTATACATTTGAATATGATTCATTTACACATTTTTGGGTATTGTGAGCTTGTATACATAACTCATTTAATATAAAAAGAAAGAAATGATACTTTTCATATCCATGAGGATATAAAAAAAAGGCTTAGACATGCCAATAATATAAATTTTTAGATTCTTGATTGAAAGAGAGCACATACTTCTTGCCCTGCTCAAACCGCCCTGGGGCTAATTGTTTCTAATAGGCTACAAGGTGGTTATTTTTTTAGAGGTGAACTATGTTTCAAAAAAATTAGCTTTGAGTGTGTGCATGAGAGATATTTTAGAAGAAATTACAATAATCAATATAATAGCATCCTCAACAACTAGATATTTCAATACATAGGGGTACAACTTTGGTTTAGTCTGTTAGCGTACATGAGTCAAATTACCTTTGATAGCCCAGTGATTCAACATCAAATTGATGAGACATAATAGAGATAAAGTAAAAGCTCCTATTATTTTGGTTATTGCTTTAGCAATCATTCTAGAGTTGAGAGAGGAACAAAATAAATTATTTTAATTATTCAGTATAATTTAAATTTTTATTTTAATTATTTATCCGTTTATTTTTATAGAAATATTAATTACAAAATAAATTTTTAGTGAGACAGATCTAATTTAAATTAAACTGGTATATCCTAAATAATAAAGAATAAATCTCATTTTTTTTCATTTTAATTTTAAATATTCAAATTTAATTATTTATTTTTTTTATTTTTATATAAATATTAATTATAAAATAAATTATGAGTTACACAAATATAATTTATATAATTATTTTTCATCAAAAAAATATAAATAAACTTATTAAAAAAAATTTCAAAACAAAAAATTATTATATAGTAATAAATTTTGGTTTGCTTCAGAATCATTTTAGGTTTTATAATTATATTATAATTGATATCTATCTTATTAATAATAGATTATTAATTTATTTTCTTATCATTTTTATAATATTTATCAATAATATTGTTTATATTGAATTTATATGATATATAAATATAATGATTATTATAACTAAATATTGAATTCACATTTGAAAAAAATTTAAAAATTATTATATTTTCAACGTTATAACCTTTGAAAATGTCAAAAAATAAAAAAATAAATATTTTGTTATTTTAATATTTAAAATAAAACTAACAAACCACAAAATGCATACACCATAAAATAGTAAACTCCTAAGGCATGTAATGGCTAAATACATTAACCATTAAACTACTATATACTACTTAATAATTAATAAATCTAATTTTTATTTCAATTTATTATTATTTTAAATATTCATTTTAATTATTTATAAGTTTATTTATAGAAATATTTATTACAAAATAAATTATAAGTGCGACAAATATAATTTAAAAAATTTATTTATAATAAAAAAAAGTATATACGCTTATAAAAGAAGTAAAATTTTAAAAATTAAAAATTAATATCCAGTAAAATTTTTTACTTTAATTTTGAATCAATTTGGGTTTTGTAAATATTTTTTAAATAATATCTATCTTATTATTAATAGTTTATTAATTTAATTTTTGATCATTTTTATAATATCTATCAATAAAATTGTTTATATTGAATTTATATGATATATAATTATTAAAATTATTCTAACTAAATATTATATTCACATTTCAAAAAATTTTAAATTATATTATATTTTCAAAGGTTATAACCTATGAAAATGACAAAAAATTACAATATTTTTTTTGTTATTTTATTGTTTAAATAAAACCTATAAACCACTAAATGCCTAAAAACATAAATCGCTAATCTCCTAAATGACAAAACTTATAAATACTTAAACTATTATATTGGTATACATTAATAATAAATCATAAATCTCATTTTAATTTTTATTAAGTGTAATTTTAAAATTTTATTTTAATTATTTATCAGTTATTTTTATAGAAATATTAATTACAAAATAAATTATTATTGAGATAGATCTATTTTAAATAATTTATTTTTTATCAAAAAAAATATATGTGCTTATATAAAGATGCAAATTTTAAAAACAAAATTTATTATTTTTTAATATATTTTATTTTGATTTTGAATCATTTTAGTTTTTGCAATTATATTTAATTTAATATCATTCTTATTAATAATAGTTTATTAATTTTTATTGATCATTATTATAATATTTATTAATAAAATTATTTATATTGAGTTTACATTATATATAATTATTAAGAACATTATACCTAAATATTATATTAACATTTAAAAAAAATTAAAAATTATTATATTTTCAAAGGTTATAACCTTTAAAACACCTAAATACATAAACCATTAAACTAGTATATCCTGAATAATAAATAATAAATCTCAATTTTATTTGTATTCATTATAATTTTAAATATTCATTTTAATTATTTATTAGTTTATTTTTATAGAATTATAAATTAAAAATAAATTATGTGGAAGACAATATAATTTAAATAATTTAGTTTTAATAGTAAAAATATAAACTTATAAAAAGAAGCAAAACATCAAAAAAATTATTATTTAGTATTATATTTTAGTTTGATTTTGAATAAATTTACGTTTTGCAAATATATTTTAAAAAACATTTATCTTATTAATAATAGTTTATTAATTTATTTTTTGGTCATTTATATAATATCTATCAATATAATTGTTTATATAGAATTAACATGATATATAATTATTAATATTATCATAACTAAATATAGTATTCACAAATAAAAAAAATTTAAAATTATTATATTTTAAAAGGTTATAACCTTAAAAAATGAGAATGAATAACAAAAATAAATTTTTTGAATTATCATTGTTTAAATAAATCTTATAAACCATTAAATGCCTAGATACATAAATATTTAAACTCCTAAACCTTGAAGCCCCTAAATACCTGAACCTTTAAACTCGTAAACCTTAAATATCATTTAAATAATTTATAGAAATATTAATTACAAAATAAATTATGAGTGACAAATATAATTTAAATAATATATTTTTCAAAAAATAAATATATAAGCTTATAAAATGATGCAAAAACAAAAAAAAATATTATTTAGTAATAAATTTTATTTTGATTTTGAATCATTTTAGGTTTTTAAATTATATTTTAATTTATATCTATCATATTAATAATAGTTTATTAATTTATTATTTGATAATTGATATAATATTATCAATAAAATTAGTTTATATTAGTTTATATTATATATCATTATAATTATTATATTACTAAATATTATTTCACATTTATAAAAATTTTTAAAATTATTATATTTTCAAATGTTATGACATTTGAAAATTTGAAAAAATATCAAAAATAAATTTTTTTGTTTTCATTGTTTAAAAAAAAGCTATAAACCTTTAAATTCCTAAATACATAATCAATAACTTCTAAATGTCGATAAACCCTAAATATATAAATTTTTTAAATAGGTATAACCAAAATAATAAATTAAAAATCTCATTTTTATTTTTTTCATTTAATTTTAAATATTCATTTTAATTATTTATTTGTTTAATTGTTTATTATTATTAAATAAAAAATAATTATAAGTTAGAAAATTATAATTTATATAAATTATTTTTCAACAAAAAAATATAGATAAACTTATTAAAAGAAGAAAAAAATTAAAAACAAAAAATTATTATATAGTAATATATTTTGCTCTCCTTCTAAATCATTTTAGGTTTAATAATTATATTTTAATTGATATCTATCTTATAATAATAGAGTATTAATTTATTTTTTGATCATTATTAGAATATTTATCAATAAAAGTATTTATATTGAATTTATATGAAATATAAATATAATGATTATTATAACTAAATATTAAATTCACTTTGAAAAAAATTTAAAAATTATTATATTTTCAAAGGTTTTAACCTTCAAAAATGATAAAAAATCACAAAAATAATTATATTATAATTTTATTATTTAAATAAAACTTATAAACCACTAAATTTCTAATCATTTAAAATCTAGACTCCTTAATCCCAAAATGCCCTTATACTTAAACCATTAAATCTATATAACCTAAATAATAAATAATAAATTTCATTTTATTTGTATTCAATATGATATTAAATATTCATTTTAATTATCTTTTAGTTTGTTTTTATAGAAATATTAATTACAAAATAAATAATGAGTGAGGCATATAATTTAAATATATTATTTTTTATGAAAAAAAATAAGCGTATAAAAAAAACAAAATTTCAAAATTTAAAATTTTATTTTGTAATATAATATAATTTGATTTTGAATTATTTTGGGTTCTACAAATATATTTAATTAATGTCTATATTATTAATAATAGTTTATTAATTTATTTTTTGATCATTATAATAATATATATTAATAAATTTTTTTATTGAATTTACATCAGATATAATTATTAAGATAATTATAACTAAGTAATGCATTCATATATTAGAATGATTAAAAAATTATTATATTTTCAAAGGTAATAACCTTTGAAAATCACGAAAATTCATAAAAATAAATTTTTAGTTATTTTATTGATTAAATAAAAACCTATAAACACCTAATGTGCAAACATATAAATCAATAAACTCTTTAACCCCAAAACCACAGAAAACCTAAACCATTAAATAGGTATACTTAAAATAATAAATCATAAATATCTTTTTATTAGTATTCATTATAATTTTAAATATTCATTTTAATTATTTATCAATTTATTTTTATAGAAATATTTATTACAAAAAAAATTATTAGTGAGACAGATATATTTTAAAATAATTTACTTTTCATCAAAAAAATATAGATGCTTATAAAATGAGGCAAAATTTTTAAAATAAATATTATTATTTAGTTATATCTTTATTTGATTTTGAATCGTTTTAGATTCTACAATTATATTTTAATTTATATCATTCTTATTAATACTAGTTTATTAATTTATTTATTGATCATTATTATAATATCTATTAATAAAATTATTTATATTTAGTCTACATTAGATATGATTAATAAGATTATTATAACTAAATATTATATTCACATTTAAAAAATTTAAAATTATTATATTTTCAAAGGTTACAACCTTCAAAAATTAAAAAAATACAAAAAATTAAATTTTTTGTGTTTAAATATTTTAGATAATGACTATAAATCACTAAAGGTATAAACACTTAAATCACTAAACTCCTAAACCCAAAAATACCTAAATACTTAAACCATTAAACCCGTATATCCTGAATAATAAATAATAAATCTCAATTTTATTTGTATTCATTATAATTTTAAATATTTAATTTTAATTATTTATTAGTTTATTTTTATAGTATTATAAATAAAAATAAATTATGTGGGAGACAAATATAATTTAAATAATTTACTTTTAATAACAAAAAATATAAATTTATAAAAAGAAGCAAAACCTCAAAAAAATTATTATTTAGTATTATATTTTACTTTAATTTTGATAAATTTACAATTTGCAAATATATTTTAAAAAAAAATCCATCTTATTAATAATAATTTATTAATTTTTTTTGACTATTAATATAATATCTATCAATATTTTTTGAATTAACATAATATATTTTATTTACAAAAATATTATTGATCATTAATAATTCCATATAATTATTTATATTGAATTAATATGATATATAATTATTAAGATATAAATAACTAAATATAGTATTCACATATATAAAAAATTTAAAATTTGTTATATTTCAAAGGAACCTTCAAAAATGAGAAAAAAAAAACAAAAATAATTTTTTTGTTATATCATTTTTAAATAAAACTTATAAACAATTAAATGCCTAAATACATAAATTCTAAACTCCTAAACCCCGAAGCTCCTAAATCCTTAATCCTTTAAACTCATAAACATTAAATATAATTAACATAATTTATAGAAATATTAATTACAAATAAAATATGATTGACAATATAATTTAAATAATATATTTTTAACAAAAAAAATATAGCATCATAAAATTATGCCAAAACTAAAAAAATTATTATTTAGTACTAACTTTTACTTTGATTTTGAATCATTTTAGGTTTTTTAATTATATTTTAATTTATATCTTACTCATATTAATAATAATTTATAACTTTATTTTTGATAATAAATAATATTATCAATAAAATTGTTTATATTTAGTCTATATTATATATAGTTATCATAATATTATACTAAATATTGCTATTACACATTTTAAAAAAATTTTAAAAGTATTATATTTTCAAATGTTATGACATTTGAAAATTTGAAAAAATATATAAATAAATTTTTTGTTATTCATTGTTTAAATAAAAGCTATAACCCATTCAAATGCTAAATACTTAAATCATAACTTCTAAATCTTGAAAACCCAAAATAGATAAATTATTTAACAAGGTATATTCTAAATAATAATAATAAATAATTTTTATATTTTTCATTATAATTTTAAATATTCATTTTAATTATTTATTTTTTTATTTTTATATAAATATTAATTACAAAATAAATTATAAGTTAGACAAATATAATTTATATAAAATATTTTTAAAAAAATTTAGATAAACTTATTAAAAGAAGAAAAAAATTAAAAACAAAATATTATTATATAGTAATATATTTTACATTGTTTCTGAATCATTTTAGGTTTTGTAATTATATTTTAATTGATATCTAACATATTAATAATAGATTATTAATTTAATCTTTGATCATTATTAGAATATTATCAATAAAAATATTTATATTTAATTTATATATATATAGATTTAATAATTATTATAACTAAATATTGTATTCACTTTTGAAAAAAATTTTAAAATTATTATATTTTCAAAGTGTATAACCTTTGAACATGTGAAAAAACAAAAAAAAATATTTTTTTTATTATTTCATTATTTAAATAAAACCTATAAATCACTAAATGCATAAACACTTAAATTACTAAAACTACAAAATTCCTGATACTTCTATAGATAATCGTTAAATGGGTTGACCCTAATAATATTAATAAATCTCATTTTTATTTGTTTCATTATAATTTAAAAAATTCATTTTGATTGTTTAGTTTTTTATTATATATATATATTATTATAAAATAAATTATGAGTTAAAAATATAATTTATAAAAATTATTTTCATCAAAAATAATAAGCTTATAAAAAGAATTAAAATTTAAAAACAAATAATTAATATTAAGTACTATATTTTCATTGCTTTTGAATCATTTTAGGTGTTGATATAGTATTTTAAAGTAATATCAACTTATTATAACAGATTTTTAATTATTTTTTGATAATTATTAGAATATCTATCAATAAAATTATTTATATTGAATTTATATGATATATAATTATTATGATTATTATAAATAAATAGTTCTTCACTTTTGAAAAAATTTAAAAATTATTATATTTTCAACGTTCTTTGAAAATATCAAAAAATATATAAAAAATTATTTTTGTTTTTTTCTAAATAAAACCTATAAACCACAAAATGCATACACAAGTTAAATCAATAAACTCCTAACCCCTAATGCCTGAATACATAAACCATTAAACTGCTCGTATACTACTTAATAATTAATAAATCTAATTTTTATTTCTATTATGATAATTATAAATTAATTCATTTTAAATTATTTATTAGTTATTTATATAAATATTATACAAATAAAGTATGAGTGCACAAATATAATTTAATTAATTAATTTTTAATAAAAAAATATACGCTTATAAAAGAAGTAGAAATTTAAAAATTAAAACTTAATATCCAGTAATATATTTTACTTTTATTTTGAATCTATTTTGGTTTTGTAAATAGTTTTTAATTAATATCAATATTTTATTAATAGTTTATTAATTTAATTTTTGATTCATTATTATATTACTCTATAAATATATTGTTTATATGAATTTATATGATATATAATTATTAATATTATTAAAACTAAATATTGATTTCACATTTCAAAAAATTGTAAATATTATTATATTTTCAAAGGTTATAACCTATGAAAATGATAACAAATTATAGAAATTTTTTTTTGTTATTTTATTTTTTTATATTAAACCTATAAACCATGAAAAGCCTAAAATCATAAATCGCTAAACTCTAACGAAACCTCTAATACTTAAACTTAAATTGGTATACATTAATGATAAATCTTAAATCTCATTTTAATTTTTATTCAGTATAATTTTAAATTTTTATTTTAATTATTTATTAGTTTATTTTTATAGAAATATTAATTACAAAATAAATTATTATTGAGGGTGGATCTAATTTAAATTAAACTGGTATCCCTAAATAATAATAATAAATAATAAATAATAAATAATAAATAATAAATCTCATTTTTTTTCATTATAATTTTAAATATTCATTTTAATTATTTATTTGTTTATTTATATATAAATATAATATTACAAATAAATTATGAGTTAGACAAATATAATTTATATAAATTATTTTTCATTAAAAAAATATAGATAAATTATTAAAAGACGAAAAATTCAATAACAAAAAATTATTATATAATAATATATTTTTCTTTGCTTCTGAATCATTTTATGTTTTTGTAATTATATTTTGAATTAATATCTATCTTATTATTAATGGATATTAATTTATTTTTTGTATTATTTTAGAATATTTTATCAATAAAATTGTTTATATTGAATTTATATGATATATAAATATAATGATTAGTATAACTAAATATTGAATTCACATTTGAAAAAAAATAAAAAATTATTATATTTTCAAAGGTTATGACCTTAGAAAATATCAAAAAATAATAAAAATACATTTTTTGATATTTTATTTTTTAAATAAAAACTATAAACCACTAAATGCTAGGGGTGCTCATAGGACGGGATGGGGATTACAAATCTCCATTCCTTTCCCACAGTTCAGATATTTTTTTAAGATACAGACCCGTCCCATTGGTTTAAAATATCAAGATGGGACGGGACGCAGATCGGGGATTTTGGGTAGGTGTAAATGGTTCCGGGACTGAACGGTGTACGGACAATTTATAAATTTATTTTCTTTAAACCGGCCAAGTTAGTTATTCGAAACCTTTGTCTGTACCATTTATCATTCCTTAGTTATGTATCTTTCAAACTCAAATTGGGCCTATTTGTTTGTCAAATAGGCTGAATACCAGCAAACTGAGTTCCATTACCTTGTCAAAAGCTTTGATGTGCAGAAAAGGATAGAAATGTTAAAAAGACGGGACTGAGTTGTGAGCTTAATTTGGTTCTTTGTTTGTCACAAGTTGGCTTTGTTCATCCGTAGTGAAAGTTAACCATAATAGCAATGCTACATTTTTTAAACAATTACTTAAAATATTAAGGAATAGTTAAAGATGACCACAAACATTGGTAGCAGCAATTACTACTTAAGTAATTGCTAAAATTAGGCAGCTTAATATAACAAAAAAAATACAACTAATAACAACCATGATAATAATCATTTCAAATGTCCGTCCCGGAATAGCAATGAAAATCCAAACCCAATTAGTTATCTCTTCTACAACTCCTCCCTTTTCTTCCTCCACTGTAGAAGGACAACCAAAGATGAAAACGTGTTTACATGCAGACATAAATTTCTAAGATGAAAGAGTAATAAAAAAACAAAATATTACCTTAAAAAATTTAATACACCCATTCCAAATTTAGTTGGCCAACTATAATTGCAAAAATATTTGGATCTTGTGACCCCTCTGAAAATTGTAATTGAACCATATTTTTATTAAATTGAATGAATAAAATAAGTAAAAGTAAATTAAAATTTACAAGATTTGTATACTACCTGATTCATTATCATCAAGGTCTTGAATAATTCTTCAATTTCAATAGGTTTGTTTGAGCTTCTCAACAAATCTTGTAGACATATGACAACTTCAGCTGTAATAGGTGTTAAATAACTCCTAAATTTATCTAAAGTTCTCCCCCCAGTGCTAAATGTAGATTCGTAGGCCACAGAAGATGCTTGGATAGCAAATACATCTCTTGCTACATTTGCCAAAGAAGGATAGTTAACCTCATTTAACTTCCACCAGTTTAAAAGATCAAAATCAATTCTATTTTTTTCAAGTTTTTCCTCCAATTACCTATCCAACTCTTCCAAAGCTTCAACTTCTTGTTCTTTCTCCAATTCAACAAAAAATATCATCAACATAAGTATCACTACCATCAAAGAAATCATCATTTTTCTTCAACATAGTAGAAGAGAAATCATCTTTTTTTGATTCATCTTCATTTAAATCTTTATAATCATCCATTATCTCATTTAAAGTATTTATAACCTTTTTCACTAAACTTTTAGCCAATTCCTCTCAATAATGCTAAGTGTACTTAACCTTGAGATATTTGGGCTTATATCTAGGATCCAACACTACTATTACAAAAAGCATAATATTTGTTGACCGAAGAGAACCCCAATATTTGTTGAATTTATGCATCATTTTCATACTGATTTCAGACACCATTATTTCTCAACTATTTTCACAAAGATCAATTTTTTTCAAAATTCGAATAATCTTTGGAAAATAAACACTAGACGTAGAATATTATGAGCCAGAAAATTTACAAGTTACCTCATAAAAAGTTTTCAAGAAACGAGCTAAAATTTTGGCATTTGTTTAGTCTCTCTCAGTTGGAACGTTTGAACCAAACTCCTTCAAAAACCTTTTAACTTTGTCCTCCAACTTATCAAATTCTTTTTGATATTTTATATCAGTTTTTAGCATCAAATAAGTTAAATTCTATCTTTTAGGACAATCTAATTGCAATGAAGATCCATATGCCAAGTTTGCTTCTTCAACACATAACTTAAACATATCTAATCTTTTAGGACTGCTCCTCACATATTTCACCACACCTCTAATTTTTTGAATAGCACCCTCAACTACTACAATGCCATCTCTGACAATTAAGTTTAGGATATAAGCACAACATCTCATATGAAAATCCTCGCCTCTCAAAGCTACAACACTTTTCTTCACAATCCTTTTTTTCAATTGTTCAACTACAACATCATTATTCGATGCATTTTCAACAATAATGCACATCAACTTTCTGAAACCCCATTCATTCATGCAAAACTCAATAGCAATTCTAATATTAACTCAGAATGACTTTTAATTACACAAAAGTTCAAAAGCCTTTTATGCATATTCCATTGAGAATCAATGGAATGAATAGTCAAACATATTTAAGACAAATTTTGAATGCTAGTCCAAGTGTCGGTAGTCAATGAAACTCTACAACAATGAAATTATATGCTATCAAATAATTATTCTTTTCCTTCACAAACAAAGAAAAATAATCCCTCAATATAGAGTGCCTAGATGGTATTTTAAATTGGGCACACTAACTTCACAAAACTCCTTAAACTCATCCCTCTCAATAAAACAAAAAGGCAATTCATCTTTTATGATCTTTTTCACCAAAGCCTCTCTAACTAGTTATTGATCAAATTGCTAACAAGTTAATTTGTTATCCTCTGAACTAGTACCTTAAGTGAAACTCAACAAAGATTTTGAATTGTCTTTACCTTTGTGAGCTTCTATTAATTTTTTTTTGTGTGGAAATTTCCTACAAGTCTCTCTCAAGTATTTCCATAAACCCAAAGTACCTTGATCACTTTTTGCCAAATATTTTGCTATATATGTAATTTGTTTTTACTTAATAATCTGTTTTATTATTTTCATGTAAGTACGGGAAAGGAAATATTAAAAGCCTGGGGATGTAGCAGTAGCACAATAACAGAGGTCCCGCTGACCAGTCAGAGGGCCGAAATTTTTGAGCAGAGCCTGGCCCGTTCCATGATCCGACCCGCTTCGGTTAAATGAACCGGATGTTTATTTTTCATATAAAATGATTTGTATTTATTTTTTGGGCGGCTGTTTTTTGACCCGTTTGAACTGCTCATCATCCCTCTCGCATCTCTCTGCGCGATTTCACGACTGCATGCATGCTGCATACTGTAAGACGTTCTATTTTAGTTTTAATTTGTAAAGCATAAGCATTTTCTGGTGGAGGTAGCTAGTCATACTGAGCGACTAGCGAACCACTTTATTTCCTATGTTGAATTCTCAGTTTTTGATTCTGTCGTTGATGCTGTTGGATTGGGATATATATATTTTTAGTTTCTGTGTTTCTGTTTCTTAATCTTACTACCCGTGGAAGCACAATTAACCAACAATTGGTATTAGGTTTCGGATTTTTCGAGCGATTGTGCATTTAGGGTTTGAGATTTTTCTGTACAATCAATATTCTATTGAAATAGCTGGAACCCTAAACACCACGATTGAGAAATTCAATGGCAGAAATGGGTTTAGTATGTGGCTAATTAAAATGAGAGCGTATTTGAAAAACTTTGATATTTGGAGTCCTCTGGTTCAAGGCTTCGATCCACTCACTACTGCTGCTCTTGGAATAACTGAGGCTAAGGCTTGGAGACCTGAAGAGAAAGCACACTCCACCATTCTGTTGAGCTTGTCGGATGAAGTCATTGCTGAGGTAGTAGATGAGGAATCTGCTGCAGGATTGTGGCTCAATCTTGAGTCTCTGTATATGACTAAATCATTGACGAACAAGCTTCTGTTGAAGAGAAGGCTGTTCACACTGAGGATGCAAGAGGGAACCTCTTTGAAGAAGCATCGGAATGACTTGAACAGCATTCTCATGGACCTTAAACGTGTGGATGCTAATGTGGATGATGAAGATGCTGCACTTCTACTCTTGGTTTCTCTTCCTCCTTCCTATGAAAATTTTGTTGAATCTCTCATTGTGGGAAAGGAGGAGATCACACTAGAGGATGTTCAGGCTGCCCTACACTCTAGATAGATGAGGCAGAAGGCAGTGGTTGAAAGACTCGAACAACACCCTGTTGGACTGGTGGTGACAAATAGGAGGCCACAACCTGTTCCATTCAAGAAGAAGGGAAATAAGATTCAAAAGAGGTCAAAGGAGGGTGACATTTGTCACTACTATAAACAAAAAGGGCATTGGAAAACTGAGTGCCCGAATAAGAGAGCAAGGTTGGAACAGCAAGGTCAACCTAACCCCCCACCTGTTGTTGCTGTGACTTTTGATGATCTGGATGATGGAGAAGACCTTGTGTTGGTAATCTCCACAATGATCGCAAGATCAGATTCTTGGATTCTGGATACTAGTGCTTCCTTCCATATAAGCACTCACTTGGAGTGGTTCAGCAAATATGACAAGAAGGAAGCTGGCCATGCTGTGGTGAGGAACAGCAAACCATGTAAGGTGGTTGGAATCGGCATAGTCAGATTGAGAACTTGGGATGGCCGAATTGTCTCACTTTCAAATATGAGATATGTCCCTGAGATGACAATGAATCTCATTTCTCTTGGTATTCTGGACGATCAGATATATTCATTCAGTGGTAGAGAGGGAACACTGAATGTTCACCGAGGAGATGATGTTGTACTGAAGGGGCAGAAAATTGGAACGCTATACACACTGATAGGTTCCACGGTGACAGGGGCTATTATTGTCACATCCGGAGAGCCAGCATCTGAAGACAAAGCTGAACTTACTAGATTGTGGCATATGCGGCTCGCACATATGGGAGAGAAAGGTATGAAAATTCTCTCTGATCTTAATCATCTTGTTGGTCATAGAGTCAGTAAATTAAACTTCTGTGATCATTGTGTTTTTGGTAAGAAACATAGAACTAAGTTCAGGTAAAGCCATACACTCCACAAACAGTATTTTGGATTATATCCATGCTGACTGTTGGGGCCCTTCTAGAGTCACATCTCTTGGGGGTGCTCATTTTTATTTATGTTTAGTTGATGATTACTCCAGGATTTCCTGGGTATTCATGATGAAACATAAATCCGAGACTTTTATAAAGTTTAAGCAGTGGGTTAGCTTAGTAGAAAATCAAACACAAAAGAAGGTTAAACTGTTACGAATAGATAATGGTCTAGAATTCTGTTCGTCTGAATTTGAGGAATTCTATAAGGACAAAGGTATTGCGAGACACAATACTATTAGGGACACTCCTCAGTAGAATGACATTGCTGATAGAATAAACCAAACTCTTCTGGAGAGAACTAGATGTATGCTCTCTCAATCAGGCTTAGGCAAATAGTTTTAGGCTGAAGCTGTTAATACAGCATGCCATATGATAAACAGATCACCACATAGTGGAATTAACTTTAAAATTTTATTTGAAGTGTGGACTGGTAAACCTGCAGATTATTCCAATCTGAAGGTGTTCGGGTGTATTGCCTACTATCATGTAAATGATGGTAAGCTTGAACCTCGAGCACGCAAGGGAATATTTGTTGGTTATGGTGATGGAGTCAAAGGATTCCGTATCTGGTCACCATTTAAAAAGAGAGTTATACTCTCTAGGAGTGTTACCTTCAACGAGAGTGTCATTCTGAAACAAGTACCTAGTCCTATTCAGTTACCTGATGTTCCTCGAGCTGAACTTAAGGTGGAGCTAAAATCTGAATCTGTAGCTCCAGGAAGGATGCCTGTTGTTTCTAGACAAATGATAGCTAATCATGAAAATGATGCTAAATCTGTTATTGAACCTGATCCTGAGCATGCACCTGAAGAGTCTATTCTCTACAGTATTGCAAGGGATAGACAAAGGAGGGTGAATGCATGTCCTCCTCTGAGATTCGGCTTTGATGAATTTGTAGGGTTTGCCCTACAAGTTGCCGAAGAGATTGATATTTCTAAACCATCCTCCTTCAGGAATACTTTAAATTGTCCTGAGTCTGAGTCATGGTTGGTTGCCATGAATGAAGAAATTGAATCTCTTCAAAAGAATGGTAACTAGATCATTGTACATAAACCAAAGGGAAGAAAAATAGTGTCTTGCAAATGGATTTTCAATAAGAAAGAAGATGCCTCAATTGCTAGTGGTTTAAAGTTTAAGGCACGTCTAGTTGCAAGAGAGTTCAGTCAGAAAGAGGGTTTTGACTACAACGAGATATTCTCTGCTGTAGTTAGACATACCTCAATAAGAGTGCTTCTAGTATTAGTAGCACATCAGAATCTTGAACTTGAGCAACTAGATGTCAAAACTACTTTTCTTCATGGAGATCTCGATGAAGAGATCTTCATGAGCCAGCCTGAGGGTTTTGAGGTATCAGGCAAGGAAACCCATGTGTGCAAGCTTTTGAAGTCCCTTTATGGACTTAAGCAGTCTCCCCGTCAGTGGTACAAGAGATTTGACTGTTTCATGACTAGTCATGAATACAATAGGTGTGACCATGACTGTTGTGTTTATTTCAAAAGGCACAAAGATGAGTCATATATCTACTTGCTATTGTATGTAGATGATATGCTTATTGCTGCTAGAAATAACTCTGATATTCAGGAACTGAAAGATCTCTTCAGTTCTGAATTTGATATGAAAGATCTTGGAGGAGCAAAACAAATTTTAGGTATGGAAATATTCAGATATAGAATTAAAAGAAAATTGTTTCTTTCACAGAAACAATATATTCAGAAACTTCTATCTAGATTTGAAATGGCTTCTTGTAAGCCTCTATCCACACCATTAGCTTCTAACCTCCATCTGACATTAGAATATTGTCCTCAATCTGAATCCGATAAGGAACAAATATCTAAGGTTCCTTATTCTAATGCTGTCGGGAGCCTCATGTATATTATAGTGTGCATCCGACCTGATATTGCTCATGCAGTAAGTGTAGTGAGTAGGTTTATGATAAACCCTGGTCAAGAGCACTGGAAAGCTATTAAGAGGATACTTAGGTACCTCAAGGGGACTTCTGATGTTGGTCTGATATTTGGTAATGAATCTGAACTCTTGCTGGCAAGATATTCTGATTCTGACTATGCAGGAGATGTTGACAGCAGACGGTCTATGACTGGTTATGTCTTCACTATATGTGGTTCTATAGTTAGCTGGAAAGCCACACTGCAATCATCTGTTACTTTATCTTCTACTGAAGCAGAGTATATGGCTCTGACTGAAGCTGCGAAGGAAGGGATATGGCTGAAAGGTTTTCTCAAGGACCTTGGTCTTTATGAAGAGGTTGCAACAGTCTTCTGTGACAACCTCAGTGCTATTTGTTTAGCAAAAGACCAAGTTTACCATGAGAGGACAAAGCACATTGATGTGCGATATCATTTCCTTCGATCTGAGAAGAGGGTACAAGTAAAGAAGATTGCAACTTTTGATAATCCAGCTGACATGTTTACCAAACCTGTTACTCTGAATAAGTTAAGACACTGTCTTGACTTACTGAACATATCAAATTAGATGTAGTCTTTTTGGACTACCTGTTTATAGAGAGTGTCTCTCTATCTGTATGCAAAACAAATTAAGGTGGAGATTACTGTATATGTAATTTGTTTTTACTTAATAATCTGTTTTAATATTTTCATGTAAGTACAGGAAAGGAAATATTAAAAGCCCGAGGATGCAGCAGTAGCATAATAACGGAGATCCCGCTGACCGATCACCGGGCCGAAATTTAGGAGCAGAGCCCTGCCCATTCCATGATCTGACCCGCTTCAGTTAAATGAACCAGATGTTTATTTTTCATATAAAATGATTTGTATTTATTTTTCGGGGCGGCTGTTTTTTGACCCGTTTGAACTGTTCATCATCCCTCTCGCATCTCTCTGCGCGATTTCATGACTGCTGCATGCTGCATACTGTAAGACGTTCTATTTTGGTTTTAATCTGTAATGCATAAGCATTTTCTGGTGGAGGTAGCTAGTCATACTGAGCGACTAGCGAACCACGTTATTTTTCGTGTTGAATTCTCGTTTTTGATTTTGTTGTGGATGCCTGTTGGATTGTGATATATATATTGCTTGTTTATGTGTTTCTGTTGTTTTCTGTTTCTTAATCTTACTACCCATGGAAGCAAAATTACCCAACATATTCTTTCCTACACCATATACAAGTTGCACTACCAGTTTAATTTCCCTCTGAATCAACTAATATCACATGAGCTTCCCAAACAGCAGACTTATACTTTTTATGAGCTTGAGGTTTAGTTGTACCTTGAATTTATTTTACAATTGGAATTGAAGAACTTGCCGTAACAATAGGAGGGTTCGTGAAAGGATGATGATTGGATTTACCAGTACTTTGATCATTTGAGATGTGATGATCTTCAATTTATTGTATTTTTCGTTTGCCGCTGGATTGTGCCATCTGCATTGCCATTAATTAATATGATATGTTAAGCATAAACATATAGATATTTCAAACATGCAAGATCTACAAAACTTACTATAACACATTCAGCCCAACCACAACACCACAACCAATACTCAACAAAACTGACTGAGACACATAATAATAATAATAATTAATCACTCAATTCTCGTCAGAAAAACAAACCAAAAGGTTGGTGGCATCTGGTACACGGTGGAGGCAACCAGAAGTGTGACAGATAAGGGCTGGACCTAACTGAACACGGCTGGAATGGCGTGAGGTGGCCTGGAACTCGCTGGAACAGAAATAGGTGCGTCGGAATTGGATTGGCAGTAGCGGAATTGGTGGCATCTTAATGTTATATATATATATATATATATATATATATATTCATGGTTCTAGTATTGGATTTTTAGGATGGTACGGTTCTCGAGATGGATATTGCGTAAGATCCGGAACCGTCCCAAAAGAAAAATACATGACAGAACTGGATGGGAAAAGTCAAAGTCAACTGATTTTTCTCATTCCCGATTCTTTCGGGACAAGACTTTGGGTCGGGTCGCTAATCTCCGACTCCCATGAGATACCCTACTAAATGCATATAAAGTTAAATCAATAAACTCCTAAATACCGTAATGCCTAAATACATAAACCATTAAACCGCTAAATTCTACTTAATAATTAATAAATCTATTTTTTATTGATATTTATTATATTTTTAAATTTTCATTTTAATTATTTATTAGTGGATTTATTTAGAAATATTTATTACAAAATAAATTATGAGTGGGACAAATATAATTTAAAATATATATTATTTATCTAATAAAAATATACGCTTATAAAAGAAGTATAAATTTAAAAATTAAAAATTATTATCAAGTAATATAAGGTACTTTTATTTTGAATCAATTTGGGTTTTGTAAATATTTTTTAATTAATATCTATCTTAATATTAATAGTTTATAAATTTAATTTTTAATCATTATTATAATATCTATCAATAAAATTATTTATATTAAATTTATATGATATATAATTATTTATATTATTAAAACAAATATTGTATAAAATTTTCAAAAAATTTTAAATATTTTATATTTTCAAATGTTATAACCTATGAAAATGATAAAAAATTATAGAATTTTTTTTTGTTATTTTAATTTTTTAAATAAAACCTTTAAACCACTAAAAGCCTAAAAACATAAATCGCTAAACTCCTAATGACAAAACTACTAAATACTTAAATCATTAAACTGGTATACATTAATAATAAATCATAAATCTCATTTTAATTTTTATTCAGTATAATTTTAAATTCTTATTTTAATTATTTATCTATTTGTTTTATAGAAATATTAATTACAAAATAAATTATTAGTGATACAGATCTAATTTAAATTAAACCGGTATCCCTAAATAATAAATAATAAATCTAATTTTTTTTTCATTATAATTTTAAATATTCATTTTAATTATTTATTTGTTTATTTATATATAAATATTAATTACAAAATAAATTGAGATAGACAAAAAAAATTTATATAAATTATTTTTCATCAAAAAATTATAGATAAACTTTTTAAAAGAAAAAAAAATTTCAAAACAAAAAATTATTATATAGTAATATATTTTGCTTTGCTTCTGAATCATTTTAGGTTTTGTAATTATATTTTAATTGATATCTATCTTATTATTAATAGATTATTAATTTATTTTTTGGTAATTATTAGAATATTTATCAATAAAATTATTTATATTAAATTTACATGTTATATAATTATAAAGATTATTATAACTAAATAATATATTTACATTTGAAAATAATTTAAAAATTATTATATTTTTAAAGGTTATCATCTTTGAAAATTAGATAAAATCACAAAAATAATTTTTTTTTTTATTTTATTGCTTATATAAAACCTAAAACCTTAAATGCCTAAACGCTTAAATCATTAAACTTCTAAACCCCAAAACCACAAAACCCTTAAATACTTAAACATTTAAACCATCTTTAAAGGTTTAAGTATTTATAAATAATATATAAATATCTATCTATAAATAATAGTTTATTAATTTATTTTTTGATCATTATTATATTTATATTTAGTTTATTAATATCTATCAATAAAATTGTTTATTTTTAATTTACATGATATATAATTATTAAGTTTATTATAAATAAATTTTGTATTCACATTTAAAAAAAATTTAAAAATTATTATATTTATAAAGGTTATAACCTACTCCTAAATACTTAAACCATTAAACCGGTATACCCTAAATAATTATTCATAAATCTCATTTTTATTTGTATTCATTATAATTTTATATTCATTTTAATTATTTATTAGTTTATTTTTATAGAAATATTAATTGCAAAATAAAATTATGAATGAGACAAACATAATTTACATAATTTATATTCATCAAAAATATTTATAAGCTTATAAAAAGAATCAAAAATTTTAAAATAAAAAATTATTATTTAGTAATATTTTTTACTTTTATTTTGAATCGTTTTAGGTTTTGCAAATATATTTTAATTAATATCTATCTTATTAATAATAGTTAATTAATCTATTTTATGATCAGTATTATAATATCGATCAATAAAATTATTTATATTGAATTTACATGATATTTAATTTTTATGATTATTATAATTAAATATTGTATTAACATTTGAAAAAATAATAAAAATTATAATATTTTCAATGGTTATAACCTTGAAAATGAGAAAAAATCATAAAAATAATTATTTTGTTATTTAATTATTTAAATAAAACCTATAAACCACAAAATAACTAAATACTTAAATTACTAAATTCCTAAACCCTGATACTGCTGCACCACACACACATAGCGACGGACCACAGTACACACGTGCACATATTCTTGTCCATTTTGGTGTAGCATTTAGAGGGTCCAGAAAGTCCTGGAAGCAGCCGAAGTATGGGCCACCAGCTTGTAGAGGGCCCCACTAGCAAGCCGGGATGATAATATTCAGACAACTGACGAGATCGAGCAAAGTGGTCGGGAGTAAACCTAGGAGTAGCTAGTAGTGGGTCCCACTAGCCATATAAGGCAGCAAAGAGGCCACCCAACCATCGCCCAACACGAGTAGAAGGTAATCCATGATTAATTGGAGAGCCGGCAAATTTCTAAGCATCACAAAGAAGGGACCAGTAAACAATGGAGTCCAGACAAGCCACACGTGAGGAAAAGATTCAAACTTGTATTTTATTTTGTAGTCTTATTTGTATTTTGGACTTTGTATGCACCATGTACTTGTAGAGATGGATCATGACATACTCACACACACAATCTTGTCTGTTTCTATGTAGCATGCAATGAGGGCAACTGGACCCATGAGTATCTTTAAGTGGGGCCCACTAATGTATTTTGTAAATACACATTAGGCGTTGCTACACTCCCGGGAGCAAAAAACCCATCTTTATATCATTTTGTAATATTACTTGTATTCTAGCTTGGTTGTACGCGTAGATAATTAGACTATGAGATGTATCACATCACACATGCACACCGATGCATGCAAATTTTATTATATTTTGTCAGTGCAACATACAGCCACTTCTTTGAGCTCGAGGAGGAAGCATTCTAACCCAAGAGATACTCTTTTGAGGATCATTGGAGCAAAAGAATGTAAAATTCAGAGGTGAGAATGAATTGAGAAAGTGCCGTAGATATGGACTTGTGGATATATGGGTATTCAGTTTTACATGTATTCCATTGCATAGCAATGACATAGGCAAACGCTTGATGCTGCATGTCACACACATGCACAATCTTATATTTGCATAGTTTTTATTTGGTGCATCATTCAGGTTCCTCCAAAAGGCTTGGACTAATCCAAATAGAAAATATGCAATGCGCATAATGACTCAATGCCATCTCTGAAATCTGGGATTGCCAGGTGATTTTAGTTGTATTCGTATGCTTGGAATTATTAGGCATTATGTTTTTTTATGTATTTTATGCATAGAATCATTAAGGTGCATAGGATTTGTGGGCTGGCCTAAATTAGTCAGCCTTTTAGTCTCTTGTAAGTTGTGTGCCTAAATGATAAATAAAGTGTGTATTTTCAAAAAAAAAACAAAAAAAAAACTTTAAACCCTAAACTTTAAATACAAAACCTTAAACCATAAACTATAACCCTAACCCAGATACCCTAAATCCTAAATCTCATGTTTTGCACTTTTATAATCAAATGACTAAGTGTTAAATTTAAATTGAAATTGACAACTTTTAGGAATGTCACAGATTTATTTTTTTGTATATGTAACACAAAGTCATAACTCAAGGGGGGAGTTATGGATTCAGTCTCTTTCTTGCTTTAGATACTTGTATCATTAGCAATGGTCATGATTGTATATTTTGTCTCTAGAACACAAAACCATATCGATGAGAATATGCCATAACTTGTGTCTCTCTGTTGAACATATTGTTATGGCACTAAGAATGATCATGAATACATTTTTAATCACTATAATACTAGGTCAAAGTATTGGATATGACAATAGCTTGTGCATTTTATCTTTATATTGCAAAGTCATTGCACTAGGAATGATTGTAACTTTCGACATTCCTCAAGAGCAAAAGTCATGACCCTAGAAATAGTTAAAGCTCAAGTACTACTCTTTAAAACTTTCTATAGCTAAAATTCTTGGGATTGGAAATATCACTATGGCTTTTTCCTTTGATTTGTGACCTCAAGTGTCAATATGCAAGACTAATATTTTGAGCAATGATTAAAACCTTTTATACATTTTAATATAATTCATTTACACTTTTTTGGGTATTGTGAGCTTATATACATAACTCATTAAATATAAAAAGAAACAAATGATTCTTTTCATATCCATGAGGATTAAAAAAGGGCTTAGACATGCCAATAAAATAACTTTTTTGATTCTTTATTGAAAGAGAGCCCATACATCTTGCCCTGCTCAAATCGCCCTTGGGCTAGTTTGTTCTAATAGGCTACAAGGTGGTTATTTTTTTAGAGGTGAACTATGTTTTAAAAAAATTGCTTTGAGTGTGTGCATGAGAGATATTTTAGAAGAAATTACAATAATCAATATAAATTGCATCCTCAACAACTAGATATTTCAACACATAGGGGTACAACTTTGGTTTAGTCTATTAGCGTACATGAGTCAAATTACCTTTGATAGACCAGTGATTCAACATCAAATATGATGAGACATAATAGAGAAAAAGTAAAATCTTCTATTATTTTGGTTAGAGCTTTAGCAATCATTCTAAAGTTGAGAGAGGAACAAAATAAATTATTTTAATTATTCAGTATAATTTTAATATTTATTTTAATTATTTATCAGTTTATTTGTATAGAAATATTAATTACAAAATAAATTATTAGTGAGACATATCTAATTTAAATTAAACCGGTATATCCTAAATAATAAAGAATAAATCACATTTTTTTTTCATTTTAATTTTAAATATTCAAATTTAATTATTTATTTGTTTATTTTTATATAAATATTAATTACATAATAAATTATGAGTTACACAAATATAATTTATATAAATTATTTTTCAACAAAATAATATAGATAAAATTTTTAAAAGAAAAAAAAATTTCAAAACAAAAAATTACTATATAGTAATATATTTTGCTTTGCATCTCAATCATTTTAGGTTTTCTAATTATATTATAATTGATATATATCTTATTAATAATAGATTATTAATTTATTTTTTAATAATTATTAGAATATTTATCAATAAAATAGTTTATATTGAATATATATGATATATAATATAATGATTATTATAACTAAATATTGAATTCAATTTTAAAAAAAAATATAAAAATAATTATATCTTCTAAGGTTAACCTTTGAAAATATCAAAAAATAACAAAAATAAATTTTTTGTTTTTTTATTTTTTAAATAAAACTTATAACCTACTAAATGCATACACAGTTAAATAAGTAAACTCTTAAACCACGTAATGCCTAAATACAGTAACCATTAAATCGATATATAATACATAATAAATAATAAATCTAATTTTTATTTCTATTTATTATGATAATTATATATTCATTTTAATTATTAATTAGTTTATTTTTATAGAAATATTTATTACAAAATAAATTATGAGTGCGACAAATATAATTTAAATAATTTATTTTTAATTAAATAATATATATACGTATATAAAATAAGTAAAAATTTAAAAATTAAAAATTATTATACAGTAATATATTTTACTTTAATTTTGAATCAATTTGGGTTTTGTAAATATTTTTTAATTAATTTTTATCTATTTATTAATAAATTATTAATTTAATTTTTGATCATTATTATAATATCTATCAATAAAATTGTTTATATTGAATTTATATGATATATAATTATTAATAATATTATAAATAAAATATTATATTTACATTTAAAAAATTTTTAAATTTTATTATATTTTCAAAGGTTATAAACTATGAAAATGAGAAAAAATTATAAATTTTTTTTTATTATTTTATTGTTTAAATAAAACCTATAAACAACTAAATGACAAAAAACATAAATCACTAAATTTTCAAATGACAAAATATCTAAATACTTAAACCATTAAACTGGTATACATTAATAATAAATCATAAATCTCATTTTAATTTTTTTCAGGAAAATTAAAATTTTTATTTTAATTTTTTATCAGTTTATTTTTATAGAAATATTAATTACAAAATAAATTTTTAGTGAGACATATATAATTAAAATTAAACCGGTATACCCTAAATAATAAACAATAAATCTCATATTTTTTCATTATAATTTTAAATATTCATTTTAATTATTTATTTGTTTATTTTTATATAAATATTAATTTAAAAATAAATTATAAATTAAACAAATATAAATTATGTAAATTATTTTTAATCAAAAAATATATATAAACTTTTTAAAATAAAAAAAAATTACAAAATAAAAAATTATTATATAGTAATATATTTTGGTTTTCTTATGAATCATTTTATGTTTTGTAATAATATTTTAATTGATATCTCTCTTATTAATATTAGATTATTAATTTATTTTTTGATCATTATTAGAATATTAATCACTAAAATTGTTTATATTGAATTTATATGATATATAAATATAATGATTATTATAACTAAATATTGAATTCGTTTTTTAAAAAAATTCAAAAATTATTTTATTTTCAAATGTTATAACCTTTGAAAATAAAAAGTAGTAAAAATTCAAAACCTAAATTTATTCGAAATCAAAGTAAAATAAATTACTAAATAATAAAGATTTTGATGTTTTGCTTCTTTTTATAAGTTTATATTTTTGTTTTTAAAAATAAATTAATTAAATTATATTTGTCTTACTCATAATTTATTTTGTAATTTATAATTCTATAATAATAAACTAATAAATAATTAAAATGAATATTTAAAATTATAATGAATACAAATAAAATTGGGATTTATTATTTATTATTCAGGATATACCGATTTAATGGTTTAAGTATTTAGGTGTTTTGTGGTTTAGGAGTTTAGTGATTTAATTGTTTAGACCTTTAGTGATTTATAGTTTTTATTTAAAGAATGAAAAACAAAAAATTTAATTTTTTGATTTTTTTTTAATTTTTGAAGGTTATAACCTTTGAAAATATAATAATTTTTAATTTTTTTTAAATGTGAATATTATAGTTAGTTATAATAATGTTAATAATTATATATAATGTAAACTCAATATAAATAATTTTATTGATAGAAAATTTTTAATTTTCAAATTGTACTTCTTTTATAAGCGTATATATATTTTTTGATTAAAAATAAATTATTTAAATTATATTTGGCATACTCATAATTTATTTAGTAATAAATATTTCTATAAAAATAAACTAATAAATAATTAAATGAATATTTAAAATTATAATAAATAGAAATAAAAATTAGATTTATTAATTATTATTTATTATATAGTGGTTTAATGGTTTTTCTACTTAGGTATTACGGAAATTAGGAGTATAATGATTTAAATGTGTATGTATTTAGTTGTTTATAGGTTTTATTTATAAAATAAAATAACAAAAAATTTATTTTTATTATTTTTTGATATTTTCAAAGGATATAACCTTTGAAAATATAATAATTTTTAAATTTTTTTCAAAAGCGAATTTAATATTTAGTTGTAATAATCATTATATTTATATATCATATAAATTCAATATAAATAATTTTAGTGATTAATATTCTAATAATGATCAAAAAATAAATTAATAATCTATTATTAATAAGATGGATATCAATTAAAATATAATTACAAAACATAAAATGATTCATAAGCAAACCAAAATACTTACTATATAATAATTTTTTGTTTGGTAATTTTTTTTTAAAAGTTTATCTATATTTTTTTGATTAAAAATAATTTACATAAATTATATTTGTCTAACTCACAATTTATTTTTTAATTAATATTTATATAAAAATAAACAAATAAATAATTAAAATGAATATTTAAACTTATGATGAAAAAAATGAGATTTATTATTTATTATTTAGGGTATACCGGTTTATTTTAAATTATATTTGTCTCACTAATAATTTATTTTGTTATTAATATTTTTATAAAAATAAACTGAATAAAAATTAAAATTATACTGAATAAAAATTTAAAATAAAAATTTAAATAATTAAAATAAAAATTTAAAATTATACTGAATAAAAATTAAAATGAGATTTATGATTTATTATTAATGTATACCAATTTAATTGTTTAAGTATTTAGAAGTTTTGTCTTATAGGTGTTTAGTGATTCATGTTTTTAGGCATTTAGTGGTTTATAGGTTTTATTTAAACTATAAAATAACTTAAAAAATTTTGTAATTTTTTGTCATTTTCATAGGTTATAACCTTTGAAAATATAATAATATTTAAAATTTTTTGAAATATGAATACAATATTTAGTTATAATAATTTTAATAATTATATATCATATAAATTCAATATAAACAATTTTATTGATAGATAATATAATAATGATCAAAAATTAAATTAATAAACAATTAATAAAAAGATAGATATTAATTAAAAAATATTTACAAAACGCAAATTGATTCAAAATTAAAGTAAAATATATTACTGGATAATAATTTTTAATTTTTAAAATTGTACTTCTTTTATAAGCGTATATATATTTTTTTGATTAAAAATAAATTAATTAAATTATATTTGTCGCACACATAATTTATTTTGTAATAGATATTTATATAAAATAAACTTATAAATAATTATAATGAATATTTAAAATAATAATAAATTGAAATAAAAATTAGATTTCTTAATTATTAAGTAGTATATAGCAGTTTAATGGTTTATGTATTTAGGCATTACGGGCCTTATGAGTTTTCTGATTTTACAGCGTATGCATTATGTGGTTTATAGGGTTTATTTAAAAATTAAAATAACAAAATATTTATTTTTATTATTTTTTAATATTTTCAAAGGTTATAACATTTCAAAATATAATAATTTTTAAATTTTTTTCAAATGTGAATTCAATATTTAGTTATAATAATCATTATATTTATATATCATATAAATTCAATATATTAATAAGATAGATATCAATGAATAATATTATATTTATATAATAATCAAAAAATATATTAATAATCTAGTATTAATAAGATAGATATCAATTAAAATATAATAAAAAAACCTAAAGTGATTCTGAAGAAATCAAAATATATAATTATATAATAATTATTATAACTAAATATTGTATTCACTTTTAAAAAAAGTTTTAAAATTTTTATATTTTCAAAGATTATAACCTTTGAACATGTGAAAAAATAATAAAAATAATTTTTTTGTTATTTCATTGTTTAAATAAAATCTATACACCACTAAATGCCTAAACACTTAAATCACTAAACTACAAAATCCTGATACCCCTATATAGATAATCCTTTAAAATAGTATACACTAAATAATAATTAATAAATATCATTTTTATTTGTTTTCATTATAATTTAAAAAAATCATTTTGAATTTTAGTTTTTTATTTGTATATCTGTATTAATTATAAAATAAATTATGTGTTAAAAATATAATTTTAAAAATTATTTTTCATCAAAAAATAGATAAGCTTATAAAAAGAATAAAAATTTAAAAACAAATAATTATTATTTAGTAATATATTTTGCTTTGCTTTTGAATCATTTTAGGTTTTGATATTATATTTTAAGTAATATCAATCTTATTCATATAGATTTTTAATTTATTTTTTGATAATTATTAGAATATATATGAATAAAATACTTTATATTGAATTTATATGATATATTATTATTATGATTATTATAAATAAATATTGTATTCACTTTTGAAAAAAATTTAAAAATTATTATATTTTCAAAAGTTATAACCTTTAAAAATGAGAAAAGATAATAAAAATAAATTTTTTGTTATTTCATTTTTAAAATAAAACCTATAGATCATTAAATGATTACTTACTTAAATCAGTAAGCTCATAAACCCCAAAAACCCTAAATACATAAACCTTTTAATATCTATATTCTACTTATAAAATAATAAATCTCATTTTTATTTCTATTTATTATAATTTTAAATATTCATTTTAATTATTTGTAGTTTAATTTTTTAGAAAAATTAATTCAAAATAAATTTCGAATGAGAAATAATATTTAAATAATTTCTATTTAATCAAAAAAATAATATAAGCTTAAAAAAAGAAGGAAAAATTTAAAAATTAAATATTATTATTTAGTAATATATTTTGATTTGATTTTGAATCATTTTGTGTTATGTAAATATATTTTAATTAAAATTTAGATTTATAATAATAGTTTGTTAATTTAATTTTTGAGCATTATTTTAATATCTATCATTAAAATTATTAATATTTAATTTATATGATATATAATTAGTAAGATTAATATAATAATACATGGTATTCACATTTTAAATATTATAACCTTTGAAAATCAGAAATAATCAAAAATAATTTTTTTTTTATTTTTATTATATAAATAAAACCTATAAACCACTAAATACCTAAAAACATAAATTGCTAAACTACTAAAAGACAAAACAACTAAATAATTTAACCATTAAACTGGTATACTATATATAATAAATAATAAATCTCATTTTTATTAGTATTAATTATAATTTTAAACATACATCTTAATTATTTATTAGTTTATTTTTATTGAATTATAAATTAAAAAATAAATTATTAGTGAGACAAATATAATATAAACAATTTATTTTTCATCAAAAAATATATAAGCATATAAATGGATACAAAAATTTAAAAATTAAAAATTAATATTTAGTAAAATATTTCACTTTGATTTTGAATCATTTTAGGTTTTGCAAATATATTTAAAACAATATTTATCTTATTAATAAATGTTTATTATTTTTTTTTATGATCATTATTATAATATATACCAATAAAATAATTTATATTGAATTTATATGATATTTAATTATTATGATTATTAACTTCATATTGTATTCACTTTTCTAAAAAAAAATTTAAATTTTTATATTTTCAAATGTTATAACCTTCAAAAATGAGAAAAAATAATAAAAATAAATTTTTTGTTATTTCATTTTTAAAATAAAACCTATAGATCATTAAATGATTACTTACATAATCAGTAAGCTCATAAACCCCAAAAACCCTAAATACATAAACCTTTTAATATCTATATTCTACTTATAAAATAATAAATCTCATTTATATTTCTATTTATTATAATTTTAAATATTCATTTTAATTATTTGTAGTTTAATTTTTTAAAAAAATTAATTCAAAATATATTTAGAAAGAGAAATAATATTTAAATAATTTATATTTAATAAAAAAAAATATATATATGCTTAAAAAAAGAAGAAAAAATTTAAAAATTAAATATTATTATTTAGTAATATATTTTGATTTGATTTTGAATCATTTTGTGTTGTTTAAATATATTTTAATTAATATTTAGATTTTTAATAATAGTTTGTTAATTTATTTTTTGATCATTATTTTAATATATATCATTAAAATTGTTAATATTTAATTTATATGATATATAATTAGTTAGATTAATATAATAATACATGGTATTCACATTTCAAACAATTTTAAAAATTATTTTCTTTTCAAATATTATAACCTTTGAAAATCAGAAAAAATCAAAAATAAAATTTTTTTATTTTTATTATATAAATAAAACCTATAAACCACTAAATGCCTAAAAACATAAATTGGTAAACTTCTAAACGACAAAACAACTAAATAATTTAACCATTAAACCGGTATACTATATATAATAAATAATAAATATCATTTTTATTAGTATTCATTATAATTTAAAAATACATCTTAATTATTTATTAGTTTATTTTTATAGAATTATAAATTAAAAAATAAATTATTAGTGAGACAAATATAATTTAAACAATTTATTTTTCATCAAAAAATATATAAGCATATAAATGGATACAAAAATTTAAAAATTAAAAATTAATATTTAGTAAAATATTTCACTTTGATTTTCAATCATTTTAGGTTTTGAAAATATATTTAAAACAATATTTATCTTATTAATAAATGTTTATTATTTTTTTATGATCATTATTATAATATATACCAATAAAATAATTTATATCGAATTTATATTATATTTAATTATTATGATTATTAACTTCATATTGTATTCACTCTTCGAAAAAAAAAATTAAAATTATTATATTTCAAAGTTTATAACCTTCAAAAATGAGAAAAAATAACAAAAATACTTTTTTTTTATTTTATATTTTAAATAAAACCTATAAACAACTAAATGACTAAATACTAATTTGACTAAACTCCTAATCCCCGAAGCTCATAAATACTCAAAACATTAAATTAGTATAGTCTAAATAATAAATCATAATTCTAATTTTTAATACTATTCATTATAATTTTAAATATTCATTTTAATTATTTATCAATTTACTTTTATAGAAATATTAATTACAAAATAAATTATTAGTGAGACATATATAATTTAAATAATTTATTTTTCATCAAAAAAATATGCTTATAAAAAGAGGCAAAATTTTAAAAATAAAAAATTATACTTAATAAAAATTTATTACAAAATTTAAAATTTTAAAAATTATATATGCTTATAACAAAATTTATTTTGTAATTAATATTTCTATAAAATAAAATGATAAATAATTAAAATAAAAATTAAAAATACACTTAATAAAAATTAAAATGAGATTTATGATTTATTATTAATGTATACCAATTTAATAATTTAAGTATTTAGAAGTTTTTTTGTTTAGGAGTTTAGAAATTTATGATTTTAGGCATTTAGTGGTTTAAAGCTTTTTTTAAAAAAATATAATAAAATAAATTGTAATTTTTTGTAATTTTCATAGGTTATAACCGTTGAAAATATAATAATATTTAAAATTTTTTGAAATGTGAATATAATATTTAGTTATAATAATTTAATAATTATATATCATATAAATTTAATATAGACAATTTTATTGATAGATATTATAATAATGATCAAAAATCATATTAATAATCTATTGTTAATAAGATAGATATTTATTAAAAAATATTTACAAAACCCAAATTTATTCAAAATTAAAGTAAAAAATATTACTGGATAATAATTTTTAATTTTTAAAATTTTACTTCTTTTATAAGCGTATATATTTTTTTGATTAAAAATAAATTATTTAAATTATATTTGTCGCACTCATAATTTATCTTGTCAGAAATATTTCTATAAAATAAACTTATAAATAATTAAAATTAATATTTAAAATAATAATAAATTGAAATAAAAATTAGATTTCTTAATTATTAAGTACTATATAGCAGTTTAATGGTTTATGTATTTAGGCATTACGAACCTTAGGAGTTTACTAATTTTACTGTGTATGCATTTAGTGGTTTATAGGCTTTATTTAAAAATTAAAATAACAAAATATTTATTTTTATTTTTTTTTTGATATTTTCAAAGGTTATAACATATGAAAATATAATAATTTTTAAATTTTTTTGAAATTTGAATTCAATATTTAGTTATAATAATCATTATATTTATATATCATATAAATTCAATATAAACAATATCATTGATACATATTTTAAAAATGATCAAAAAATAAATTAATAATCTATTATTAATAAGTTAGATATCAATTAAATTATAATTACAAAACCTATAATGATTCAGAAGCAAATCAAATTATATTACTATATAATAATTTTTTTTAATTTTTTTTAATTTTTTTTATTTTAATAAGTTTATCTATATTTTTTTTGATGAAAAATAATTAATATAAATTATATTTTTCTAACTCATAATTTATTTTTTAATTAATATTTATATAAAAATAAACAAATAAATAATTAAAATGAATATTTAAAATTATAATAAAAAAAATGAGATTTATTCTTTATTATTTAGGGTATACTAGTTTAATTTAAATTATATTTGTCTCACTAATAATTTATTTTGTAATTAATATTTCAATAAAAATAAACTGATAAATAATTAAAATAAACATATAAAATTATAATGAATAAAAATTAAAATGAGATTTATGAATTATTATTAATGTATACTAGTTTAATATTTTAAGTATTTAGAGGTTTTGTCATTTAGGAATTTAGCGATTTATGTTTTTAGGCATTTAGTGGTTTATAGGTTTTGTTTAAAAATGAAATAACAAAAAAATTATTTTTGATATTTTTTCACATTTTCAAAGAATATAACCTTTAACAATATAATAATTTTAAAATTTTTTAAAAATGTGAATACAATATTTAGTAATAATAATCTTTAAAATTATATATAATATAAACTAAATATAAACAATTTTATTGATAGATATGATATCAATTATCAAAAAATAAATTAATATGTTATTATTATTATGATGGATATAAATTAAAATATAATTGCAAAATCTAAAATTATTAAAAATCCAAGTAAAATTTATTACTAAATAATAATATTTGTTTTTTAGTTTTTGCTTCTTTTTATAAGCTTTTATATTTTTTTGATGAAAAATAAATTATTTAAATTATATTTGTATCACTAATAATTTATTTTGTAATTAATATTTTAATAAATTATTTAAATTATATTTAAGGTTTACGAGTTTAAAGGTTTAAGTATTAAGGGACTTTTGTCTTTAGGAATTTAGATGTTTAAGTGTTTAGGCATTTAGTGGTTTATAAGTTTTATTTAAACAATGATATAGCAAAATATTTATTTTTATTATTTTTTCTAATTTTTGAAGATAATATCTTTTGAAAATATAATAATTATTAAATTTTTTTCAAATGTAAATATAATATTTATTTATAATAATATTCATAAATATAATTCATTTAATTTCAATTTAATAATTATATTGCTAGATATGATAATTATGATCAAAAAATAAATTAATAAACTATTATTAATAAAATAGTTATTATTTAAAAAGTTTTTGCAAAATCTAAATTTATTTAAAGCAATGTAAAATATATTACTAAATAATAATTTTTTTAATGTTTTGCTTTTTTTATAAGTTTATATTTTTTGTTCTTAAAAGTATAATATATAAATTATATTTGTCTTCCTCATAATATATTTTGTAATTTATAATTCTATAAAAATAAACTAAAAAATAATTAAAATAAATATTTAAAATTATAATGAATACAAATAAAAGTAAGATTTATTATTTATTATTCAGGATATACAGATTTAATGGTTTAAGTATTTAGGTGTTTTGTGGTTTAGGAGTTTAGTGATTTAATTATTTAGACCTTTAGTGATTTTTAGTTTTTATTTAAAGAATGAAAAACAAAAAAATTTAATTTTTTGATTTTTTTTAATTTTTGAAGGTTATAACCTTTGAAAATATAATAATTTTTAATTTTTTTAAATGTGAATATTATATTTAGTTATAATAATCTTAATAATTATATATAATGTAAATTCAATATAAATAATTTTATTGATAGATATTATAATAATGATCAATAAATAAATTAAAAAACTTGTATTAATAAGAATGATATAAATTAAAATATAATTGTAGAATCAAAAATGATTCAAAATCAAAATAAGATATATTATTAAATATTAATTTTTTATTTTTAAAATTTTGCCTATTTTTATGAGCATTTTTTTTCGATGAAAAATAAATTATTAAATTATATATGTCGCACTAATAATTTATTTTGTAATTAATATTTCTATAAAAATAAACTGATAAATAATTAAAATGAATATTTAAAATTATAATGAATACTAATAAAACTGAGATTTATGATTTATTATTTAGACTATACTAATTTAATGTTTTATGTATTTATAGGCTTCGGGGTTTAGGAGTTTAGTCATTTTAGTATTTAGTCATTTAGTGGTTAATGGTTTTATATAAAAAATAAAATAACAAAAAATTTATTTTTGATAATTTTTCTCATTTTTGATGGTTATAACCTTTGAAAATATAATAATATTTAACTTTTTTTTGAAAAGTGACTATATAATTAAGTTATAATAATCATAATAATTATATATCATATAAATTCAATATAAACTATTTTATTGATATTTATTATAATAATGATCATAAAAAAGTAATAACCAATTATTAATAAGATAAATATTGTTTAAAATATATTTGCAAAACCTAAAATCACTCAAAATCAAGGTGAAGTATTTTACTAAATATTAATTATAAATTTTTAAATTTTTGTATCCATTTATAAGCCTATATATTTTTTGATGAAAAATAAATTATTTAAATTATATTTGTCTCACTAATAATTTATTTTTTAATTTATATTTCTATAAAATTAAACTAATAAATAATTAAAATGTATATTCAAAATTATAATGAATACTAATAAAAATGAGATTTATGATTTATTATTTAGGGTATAACTATTTAATGTTTTAAGTTTTTTTTGGTTTTGGGGTTAAGGAGTTTATTCATTTATATGTTTACACATTTTCGTGTTTATAGGTTTTATTTAATCAATGAAATAACAAAAAATTTATTTTTATGAATTTTCGTGATTTTCAAAGGTTATGACCTTTAAAAATAAACAAATTTTTTAATAGTTCTAAAATATGAATACAATACTTAGTTATAATAATCTTAATAATTATATGTGTTGTAGATTCAATATAAAAAAATGTATTAATATATATATATAAATGATCAAAAAATAAATTAATAAACTATTATTAATAAGATAGATATTAATAAATATATATTTCCAGAACCCAAAATAATTCAAAATCAAATTAAATTATCATACTAAATAAAATTTTAAATTTTTGAAAATTTGTTTATTTTTATAAGCTTATTTTTTTTTCATAAAAAATAATTTATTTAAATTATATCTCTCTCACTCATTATTTATTTTGTAATTAATATTTCTATAAAAATAAACTAAAAAATAATTAAAATGAATATTTAAAATTATAATGAATACAGATAAAAATGAGATTTATTATTTATTATTTAGGTTAAATAGGGTTAATGGTTTAAGTATATAGGGGGTTTTCGGGTTTAGGAGTCTAGAGATTTAAATGTTTAGTCATTTAGTAGTTTATAAGTTTTATTTAAATATTAAAATAATAAAAAAATTATTTTTGTGATTTTTTATCATTTTTGAAGGTTATAACCTTTGAAAATATAATAATTTTTAATTTTTTTCAAATGTAAATATAATATTTAGTTATAATACCTTAATAATTATAAGACATTTTAATTGAATATAAGGAATTTTTTTGTTAGATATTATAAAAATGATCAAATAATAAATTAATAAACTATTATTAATAAGATTGATCACAATTAAAAAATAATTGCAAAACCTATTTATAATGATTCAAAATCAAAGTAAATTATATTACTAAATAATATTTTTTTGTTTTTAAATTTTTACTTCTTATTATAAGCTTATTTTTTTTTGATTAAAAATAAATTATTAAAATTATATTTGTCTCATTCATTATTTATTTTTTGATTGATATTTCGATAAAAAATAAACAAATAAATAATTAAAATGAATATTTAAAATTATAAACAATACAAATTAAAATGAGATTTATGATTTCTTATATATGGTATACCATTTTAATGCTTTTATTATTTAGGAGTTTTGTCGTTTAGGAGTTTAGAAATTTATGTTTTTAGGCATTTAGTGGTTTATAGGTTTTATTTATATAATAAAAATTTAAAACCCTTTTTTTGATTTTTTTTCTGATTTTCAGAGGTTATAACCACTGAAAATAAAATAATTTTTAAAATTTTTTGAAATGTGAATACAATGTATAATTATATTAAGCTTACTAATTATATATCATATAAATTCAATATAAATAAATTTAATGATAGATATTATAATAATGATCAAAAATTAAATTAATAAACTATTATTAATAATATAAATATTAATTAAAATATATTTACATAACACAAAATGATACAAAATCAAATCAATATATATTACTATATATAAATATTTAATTTTGAAAATTATCATTTTTTTATAAGCTTATATATCTTTTATAAAAATAAATTATTTAAATAATTATTTGTCTCACTCGAAATTTATCTATTAATTTATTTTTCTAAAAAATTAAACTTCAAATTATTAAAATGAATATTTAAAATTATAATAAATAGAAATAAAAATGAGATTTATTATTTATTAAATAGTATATAGCTGTTAAAAGGTTTAAGTATTTAGGGGTTTCGGGATTTATGAGCTTACTGATTTAAGTAAGTAAGCATTTAATGATCTATAGGTTTTATTTAAAAAATGAAATAACAAAAAATTTATTTTTATTATTTTTTCTCATTTTTTAACGTTATAACCTTTGAAAATATAATAATTTTTAAATTTTTTTCAAAAGTAAATACAATATTTAGTTATAATAATCATTATATTTATATATCATATAAATTCAATATAACCAATTTTATTAATAAATATTCTAATAATGATCAAAAAATAAATAAATAATCTATTATAAATAAGATAGATATCAATTAAAATATAATTACAAAACCTAAAATAATTCAAAAGCAATGCAAAATATATTACAATATAATAAGTTTTTGTTTTGAATTTTTTTTTTATTTTAAAAAGATTATTTATTTTATTTGATTAAAAATAATTTATATAAATTATATTTTTCTAATTCATAATTTATTTTGTAATTAATATTTATATAAAAATAAACAAATAAATAATTAAAATGAATATTTAAAATTATAATGAAAAAAATGTGATTTATTCGTTATTATTTTGGGTATACCAGTCTATTTAAATTAGATCTGTCTCACAAATAATTTATTTTGTAATTAATATTTCTAGAAAAATATACTGATAAATAATTAAAATAAAAATTTTAAATTATACTGAATAAAAATTAAAAAGAGATTTATGATTTATTATTAATGTATACCAGTTTAATGGTTTACATATTTAGATGTTTTGTCATTTGAAAATTTAGTGATTTATGTTTTTAGGCATTTAGTGGTTTATAGGTTTTATTTAAACAATAAAATAATAAAAAAAAATTATAATTTTTTCTCATTTTCATAGGTTATAACCTTTGAAAATATAATAATATTTAAAATTTTTTTAAATGTAAATTTAAATTTTTATATATAATATTATTAATAATTATATATCATATAAATTCAATATAAACAATTTTATTGATAGATATTATAATAATGATCAAAAATTAAATTAATAAACTATTAATAAAAAGATAGAAATTAATTAAAAAATATTTACAAAACTCAAATTGATTCAAAATTAAAGTAAAATATATTACTTGATAATAATTTTAAATTTTTAAATTTTTACTTCTTTTATGTGCTTATATATTTTTTTCATTAAAAGTAAATTATTTAAATTATATATATCGCACTTATAATTTATTTTGTAATGAATATTTCTATAAAAATAAACTAATATATAATTAAAATGAATATTTAAAATTATAATAAATAGAAATAAAAATAAGATTTATTAATTATTATGTATTATATATCGGTTTAATGGTTACTTTATTTAGGCATTACGGGCTCTAGGAGTTTACTTATTTAACTGTGTATGCATTTAGTAGTTTATAGGTTTTATTTAAAAAATAAAAAAACAAAAATTTACTTTTATTATTTTTTGATATTTTCAAAGGTTATAACCTTAGAAAATATAATAATTTTTAAATTTTTTTTTAAAAAGTGAATTCAATATTTAGTTATAATAATCATATTATTTATATATCATATAAATTCAATATAAACTATTTTATTGATTAATATTCTAATAATGATCAAAAAATAAATTAATAATCTATTATTAATAAGATAGATATCAATTATAATATAATTACAAAACCTAAAATGATTCAGAAGCAAAGCAAAATATATTTGTGTAACTCATAATTTATTTTGTAATTAATTTTTATATAAAAATAATCAAATAATTAATTAAATTTGAATATTTAAAATTAAAATAAAAAAAATGAGATTTATTCTTTATTATTTAGGATATACCAGTCTAATTTAACATAGATCTATCTCACTAATAATTTATTTTGTAATTAATATTTCTCTAAAAATAAACTGATAAATAATTAAAATAAAATTTTAAAATTATACTGAATAAAAATTAAATTGAGATTTATGATTTATTATTAATCTATACCACTTTAATGGATTAATTATTTAGATGTTTTGTTGTTTAGGAGTTTAGCAATTTATATTTTTAGGCCTTTTGTGATTTATAGGTTTTATTTAAAAAATAAAATAACAATAAATTTATTTTTATTATTTTTTGATATTTTCAAATGTTATAACCTTTCAAAATATAATAATTTTTAATTTTTTTTCAAAAGTGAAGACAATCTTTAGTTAAAATATCATTATATTTATATATCATATAAATTCAATATAAAAATTTTATTAATAAATATTCTAATAATGATCAAAAAATAAATTAATAATCTATTATTAATAATATAGATTTCAATTAAAAAAAAGATAGATATCAATTAAAATATAATTATAAAACGTAAAATGATTTAGAAGCAAATCAAAATATATTACTATATAATAATTTTTTATTTAGAAATATGTTTTTCTTTTAAAAAGTTTATCTATAATTTTTTGATGAAAAATAATATATATAAATTATATTTGTCTAACTCAATTTACTTTGTAATTAAAATATATATATAAATAAACAAATAAATATTTAAAATTATAATGAAAAAAATAAGATTTATTATATATTATTTAGGGATACCGGTTTAATTAAATTAGATCTATCACTAATAATTTGTTTTGTAATTAATATTTCTATAAAAATAAACAGATAAATAATTAAAATAAAAATTTAAAATTATACTGAATAAAAATTAAAATGAGATTTAAGATTTATTATTAATGTATACCAGTTTAATGGATTAAGTATTTAGAGGTTTTGTCTTTATATGTTTAGCGATTTATGTTTTTAGGCTTTAAGTGGTTTATAGGTTTTATATAAAAAAATAAAATAACAATAAAATTTTCTATAATTTGTAATCATTTTCATAGGTTATAACCTTTGAAAATATAATAATATTTACAATTTTTTGAAATGTGAATACAATATTTTGTTATAATAATAATAATTATTATATATCA
Source organism: Sapria himalayana (assembly GCA_029783825.1). Classification (NCBI taxonomy): domain Eukaryota; kingdom Viridiplantae; phylum Streptophyta; class Magnoliopsida; order Malpighiales; family Rafflesiaceae; genus Sapria; species Sapria himalayana. The sequence continues at coordinate 449,715 of JAREIK010001926.1, forward strand.
TATAAATTCAATATAAACAATTTTATTAATAAATAATATAATAATGATTAAAAATTAAATTAATAAACTATTAATAAAAAGATAGATATTAATTAGAAAATATTTACAATACCCAATTCGATCCAAGATTAAACTATAATTAATTACTGAATAATAATTTCTAATTTTTAAATTTTTACTTCTTTTATAAGCGTATATATATTTTTTTGATTAAAAATAAATTATTTAAATTATATCTGTCGCACAAATAATTTATTTTGTAATAAATATTTTATAAAAATAAACAAATAAATAATTAAAATCAATATTTAAAATTATAATAAATAAAATAAAAATTAGATTTATTAATTATTAAGTAGTATATTACGGTTTAATGGTTTATGAATTTAGGCATTATTAGGTATAATAGTTTACTGATTTAACTGTGTATGCATTTAGTGGTTTATAGGTTTTAATAAAAAAATAAAATAATAAAAAATTTATTTTTATTATTTTTTGATATTTTCAATGGTTATAACCTTTGAAAATATAATAATTTTTAAATTTTTTTTAAATGTGAATAAAATATTTAGTTATAATTATCATTATATTTATATATCATATAAATTCAATATAAACAATTTAATAGATAAATATTCTAATAATGATCAAAAAATAAATTTATAATCTATTATTAATAAGATAGATATCAATTAAAATATAATTACAAAACCTAAAATGATTCACAACAAAAGAAAAATATATTACTATATAATAATTTTTTGTTTTGAAATTTTTTTTCTCTTAGAAATTTTATCAATAATTTTTTGATGAAAAATAATTTATATAAATTATATTTGTTTACTCAATTTATTTTGTAATTAATATTTATATATAAATAAACAAATAAATAATTAAAATGAATATTTAAAATTATAATGAAAAAAATGAGATTTATTATCTATTATTTATTATTTAGGGATACCATTTTAATTTAAATTAGATCTGTCTCACTAATAATTTATTTTATTATTTATATTTCTATAAAATAAATCGATAAATATTAAAATAAAAAATTTAAAATTATATAGTATAAAAATTAAAATGAGATTTATGATTTATTAATAATTTATACCTATTTAATGATTTAAGTATTTAAAGATTTTGTCGTTAGGAGTTTAGTGATTTATGTTTTTAGGCTTTTAGTGGTTTATTGGTTTTATTTAAAAAAATAAAATAACAAAAAAAATTTCTATAATTTTTTATAATTTTCATAGGTTATAACATTTGAAAATATAATAATATTTAAAATTTTTTGAAATTTTAATACTTTATTTTGTTATAATAATATTAATAATTATATATCATATAAATTTAATATACATAATTTTATTGATAAATATTATAATAATGATCAAAAATTAAATTTATGAACAATTAATATTAAGATAGATATTAATTAAAAAATATTTCAAAACCCAAATTGATTCAAAATTAAGGTAACTTTTATAATTTGATAATAATTTTTAATTTTTAAATTTATACTTATTTTATAAGTGTATATTTTTATTAGATAAATTATATATTATTTAAATTATATTTTCCCACTCATAATTTATTTTGTAATAAATATTTCTAAATAAATACACTAATAAATAATTAAAATGAATATTTAAAAATATAATAAATAGTAATAAAAAATAGATTTATTAATTATTAAGTAGTATTTGGCGGTTTAATGGTTTATGTATTTAGGCATTAAGGGGTTTAGGAGTTTACTGATTTAACTTTATATGCATTTAGTAGGGCTGCTCACGAGACTCAGAGATTCGGGACCCCACCCGAAGACTTGTCCCAAAAGAATCGGGACTGATAAAAATCCGTTGACTTTGACTTTTCCCGTCCCGTTCTGACACGTATTTTTCTTTTGGGATGGTTCTAGATCTTAAGCAATATCCATCCCGAGAACCATCCCATCATAAAAAACTAATACTAGAAGCAGGAATATATATATATATATATATAACATGAAGATCCACCAATTTCGCTACTGCCCATCCAATTCTGACGTACCTATTGCTGTTTCGACGAGTTCCAGGCCAACTCATGTCGTTCTAGCCATGTTTAGTTAGGTCCAGCCCTTGTCCTTCGCACTTCTGGTTGCCTAGACCGTGTCTCAGATGCCACCAGCCTTTTGGTTTGTTTTTTTGATGATAATTGAGTGATTAATTATTATTATTATGTGTCTTAGTCAGTTTTGTTGAGTATTGGTTGTGGTGTTGTGGTTGGGGCGAATGAGTGTGCTGAATGTGTTACAGTCAGTTTTGTAGAGCTTGCTTGTTTGAAATATTTATATGTATTTATGCTTAACATATCATATTAATTAATGGCAATGCAGATGAAAAAATTCAGCGGTAAATGAAAAATACAATAAATTGAAGATGATCACATCTCAAATGATCAAAGTACTGGTAAATCCAATCATCATCCTTTCACGAACCCTCCTATTGTTATGGCAGGTTCTTCAATTCCAATTATAAATGAAAGTCAAGGTACATCTGAACCTCAAGCTTTTAAAAAGTATAAGTTTGCGGTTTGGATAACTTATTAGATATTAGTTGATTCAGAGAAAAATGAAACTGGTAGGGTAGCTTGTATATGGTGTAGGAAAGAATATTTGGCAAAAAGTGATCAAGGTACTTCGGGTTTATGGAAATACTTGAGAGAGACTTGTAGGAAATTTTCACACAAAAAAGAATTAATAGATGCTCACAAAGGTAAAGACAAGTCACAATGTTTGTTGAATTTCACTAAAGGTACTAGTTCAAAGGATAACAAATTAACTTTTGGCAATTTGATCAACAACTAGTTAGGGAGGCTTTCGTGAAAATGATCATAAAAGATGAATTACCTTTTTATTTTGTTGAGAGGGATGAGTTTACGGAGTTTTGTGAAGTTAGTGTGCCTCAATTTAAAATTCCATCTAGGCACTCTGTGTTAAGGGATTGTTTATCTTTGTTGATGAAGGAAAAAAAGAAAATATTTGATAGCATATCATCTCATTGTTGTAGAGTTTCATTGACTACCAACACTTGGACCAGCATTCATAATTTATCTTATATATGTTTGACTGTTCATTTCATTGATTCTCAAAGGAATATGCATAAAAGGCTTTTGAACTTTTGTGTAATTAAAAGTAAGTCTAGAGTTAATATTAGAAATGCTATTGAGTTTATGCATGAATAAATGGGGTTTGAAAAAGTTGATGTGCATTATTGTTGACAATGCATCAAATAATGATGTTGCAGTTGAACAATTTAAAAAAAGGCATGGGTAGAAAAGTGTTGTACCTTTGAGAGGCGAGCATTTTCATATGTGATGTTGTGCTTATATCCTAAACTTAATTGTCAGAGATGGCATTACAGTAGTTGAGGGTGCTATTCAAAAAATTAGAGGTGTGGTGAAATATGTGAGTAGTCCTAAAAGATTAGATATGTTTAAGTTATGTGTTGAAGAAGCAAACTTGACATATAGATCTTAATTGCAATTAGATTATCCTACAAGATGGAATTTAACTTATTTGATGCTACAAACTGATATAAAATATCAAACATAATTTGATAAGTTGGATGACAAAGACAAAAGGGTTTTGAAGGAGTTTGGTTAAAATGTTCCAACTGAGAGAGACAGAACAAACCCCAAAACTTTGGCTCGTTTCTTGAAAACTTTTTATGAGGTAACTTGTAAATTTTCTGGGTCATAATATTATACCTCTAGTGTTTATTTTCCTAAGATAATTCTAATTTTTTAAAAAATTGAGCTTTTTGAAAATAGTAGAGATACAATGGTGTCTGAAATGGGTATGAAAATGAGGCATAAATTCAACAAATATTGGGGTTCTCTTCAGTCAACAAATATTATGCTTTTTGTAACAGTAGTGTTGGATCTGAGATATAAGCTCAAATATCTCAAGTTTAACTACACTTAGCATTATGGAGAGGTATTGGCTAAAAATTGGTGAAAAATGTTATAAATGCTTTAAATGAGATGATGGATGATTATAAAGATTTAAATGAAGATGAATCAAAATAAGATGTTTTCTCGTCTACTGTGTTGAATAAAAAATGATGATTTCTTTGATGGTAGTGATACTTATGTTGATTATTTTTGTTGAAATGGAGAATGAACAAGAAGTTGCAACTTTGGAAGAGTTGGATAGGTACTTGTAGGACAAACTTGAAAAAAATAGAATTGATTTTGATCTTCTTAACTGGTGGAAGGTAAATCAGGTTAGGTATCCTCCTTTGGCAAATGTAGCAAGGGATGTATTTGCTATCCAAGCAGCTACTGTCGCCTACGAATCTACATTTAGCACTAGGGGGAAAACTTTAGATATATTTAGGAGTTCTTTAACACCTATTACAGGTGAAGTTCTCATATGTCTACAAGATTGGTTGAGAAGCTCAGACAAACCTATTGAAATTGAAGAATTAGTTCAAGACCTTGATGAAAATGAATCAGTTTAGTATACAAATCTTGTAAATTTAATTTCACTTTTACTTATTCTATTCATTCAATTTAATAAAAATATGGTTCAATTACAATTTTCAGAGGGGTCACAAGATCCAAATATTCTTCCAACTATAGTTGGCCAACTAAATTTGAAATGGGTGTATTAAATTTTAAAAAGTAATATTTTGTTTTTTTATTACCCTTTCATCTTAGAAATTTATGTCTACATGATTAACACGTTTTAATCTTTGGTTGTCCTTCTATAGTGGAGGAACAAAAGGGAGGAGCCATAGAAGAGATAATTAATTGAGTTTGGATTTTCGTTGTTGTTCTGGAACGGACCTTTGAAATGATTATTATCATGGTTGTTATTAATTGTATTTTTTTTTGTTATATTAAGCTGCCTAGTTTTAGAAATTACTTTAGTAGTAATTGCTGCTACCATTGTTTGTGGTCATCTTTAGCTATTTCTTAATATTTTAAGTAATTGTTTACAAAATGTAGTATTGTAATTATGGTTAACTTTCACTCGGTTGAACAAAGCCAACTTGTGAAAAAACAAAGAACCAAATTAAGCACACAACTCGGTCCCATTCTATTTAACATTTCTATCTTATTTTGCACATCAAAGCTTTTGACAAGGTAATGAAAGTCATTTCCGGTATTAATCCTATTTGACAAAACAAAATTGGCCCAATTTGAGTTTGAGAGATACATAACTAAGGAATGATAAATGGTACAACAAAAGGTTTTGACATGAACTAACATTGCCGGTTTGAAGAAAATAAATTGAAAAAAAATGTTCGAACTCAGTCCGTCCCGGAACCATTTTATCCTACCCAAAATTTCCGATCTCCGTCCCATCCCATCCCATCCAGATATTTTCAACCTATGGGATGGGTCTGGATCTTCAAAAAAAAATATACGAATTGTGGGAAGGGACTGGAGATTTGTAATATCCATTCCGTCCGTCCCATGAGCACCCCTAGAATTGAGTGGTTTAAAGGTTTTATTTAAAAAATAAAATAACAAAAAATTTGTTTTTATTATTTTTTGATATTTTCAAAGGTTATATACTTTGAAAATATAATAATTTTTAATTTTTTTGAAATGTGAATACAATATTTAGTTATACTTATCATTATATTTATATATTATATAAATTCAATATAACAATTTTATTGATAAATATTCTAATAATAATAAAAAAATAAATTAATAATCCATATATAATAATATGGATATTAATTAAAATATAATTACAAAACTTAAAATGATTCAGAAGCAAAGAAAAATATATTACTATATAATAATTTTTTGTTTTTGAATTTTTTTTTCTTTTAATAAGTATCTCTATTTTTTTTAATGAAAAATAATTTATATAAATTATATTTGTCTAACTCATAATTTATTTTGTTATTAATATTTATATATAAATAAACAAATAAATATTTAAAATTAATATTTAAAATTATAATGAAAAAAATGAGATTTATTATTTATTATTTATTATATTTTATTTAGGGATGCCGGTTTAATTTAAATTAGATCTGTCTCACTAATAATTTATTTTGTAATTAATATTTCTATAAAAATAAACTGATAAATAATTAAAAAAAAATTTAAAATTATACTGAATAAAAATTAAAATGAGATTCAAGATTTATTATTAATGTATACCAGTTTAATGGTTTAAATATTTAGAGGTTTTGTCATTAGGAGTTTAGAGATTTATGTTTTTAGGCTTTTAGTTGTTTATAGGTTTTATATAAAAAAATAAAATAACAAAAAAATGTTCTATAATTTGTTATCATTTTCATAGGTTATAACCATTTAAAATATAATAATATTTACAATTTTTTGAAATGTGAATTCAATATTTAGTTATAATAATATTAATAATTATATATAATATAAATTCAATATAAATAATTTTATTGATAGATAATATAATAATAATCAGAAATTAAATTAATAAACTATTAATAAAATGATAGATATTAATTAAAAAATATATGCAAAACCCAAATTGATTCAAAATTAAAGTAAAATATATTACTGGATAATAATTTTTAATTATTAAATTTTTACTTCTTTTATAAGCGTATATTTTTTTTATTAAAAATAAATTAATTATATTATATTTGTCACACTTATACTTTATTTTGTAATATATATTTCTATAAAAATAAACTAATAAATAATTAAAATAAATATTTAAAATTATAATAAATAGAAATAAAAATTAGATTTATTAATTATTAAGTAGTATATAGTAGTTTAATGGCTTATGTATTTAGGCATTACGGGGTTTAAGAGTTTACTGATTTAAATGTGTATGCATTTAGTGGTTTATAGTTTTTATTTATGAAAAAAAATAAAAGAAAAATTATTTTTATTATTTTTTGATATTTTCAAAGGTTATAAGCTTTGAAAATATAATAATTTTTAAATTTTTTTCAAAAGTGAATTTATATTTATTTATAATAATCATAATAATTATAAATCATATAAATTCAATATAAACAATTTTATTGATAGATAATCTAATAATTATCAAAAAATAAATTAAAAATCTATTATGAAAAAGATTCGATATTACTTAAATTATAATATCAAAACCTATAATGATTCAAAAACAAAGCAAAATATATTACTTAATATTAATTATTTGTTTTTAAATTTTTATTCTTTTTATATGCTTATCTATTTTATGATAAAAAATAATTTTTATTAATTATATTTATAACTCATAATTTATTTTATAATTAATAAATATATATAAATAAAAAATTAAACAATCAAAATGAATTTTTTAAATTATAATGAAAACAAATAAAAATGAGATTTATTAATTATCATTTAGGGTATACCCGTTTAAATGATTATCTATATATGGGTATCAGGATTTTGTAGTTTAATGATTTAAGTATTTAGGCATTTAGTGATTTATAGGTTTTATTTAAACAATGAAATAATAAAAAAATAAATATTTTTTGTTTTTTCACATGTTCAAAGGTTATAAACTTGAAAATATAATAATTTTAAAATTATTTTCAAAAGTGAATAGAATATTTAGTTATAATAATTATTAAATATATATATCATATAAATTAAATATAAATATTTTTATTTATAGATATTCTAATAATGATCAAAAAATAAATTAATTATTTATTATTAATAAGTTAGATATCAATTAAAGTATAATTACTAAACCTAAAATGATTCAGAAACAAAGTAAATATATTACTATATAATAATTTTTTGTTTTAAATATTTTTATTCTTTTAATAAGTTTTTCTATATTTTTTATGTTGAAAAATAATTTATATAAATTATATTTGTCTAACTTATAATTTATTTTGTAATTAATATTTATATAAAAATAAACAAATAAATAATTAAAATGAATATTAAAAATTATAATGAAAAAAATAAAAATGAGATTTATTAATTATTATTTAGGATACTGGTTAAATATAAATTAGATATTTCTCACTAATAATTTATTTTGTAATTAATATTTCAATAAAAATAAACTGATAAATATTTAAAATAAAAATTTAAATTATGCAGAATAAAATTTAAAATGAGATTTATGATTTATTATTACTGTATACCAGTTTAATGGGTAAAGTATTTAGAGGTTTTGTCATTAAAAGTTTAGCGATTTATGTTTTTAGGCCTTTAGTGGTTTATAAGTTTATATAAATAAATAAAATAACAAAAAAATTTATAATTTGTTATCATTTTCATAGGTTATAACCTTTGAAAATATAATAATATTTACAATTTTTTGAAATGTGAATACAATATTTAATTATAATAATATTAATAATTATAGATCATATAAATTCAATATAAACATTTTTATTGATAGATTATATAATAATGATCAAAAATTAAATAAATAAACTACTAATAAAAAGATAGATATTAATTAAAAAATATTTACAAAACCCAAATTGATTCAAAATTAAAGTAAAATCTATTACTGGATAATAATTTTTAATTTCTTAAATTTTTACTTATTTTATAAGCGTAAATTTTTTTTATTAAAAATAAATTATTTAAATTTTATTTTTCACACTCATACTTTATTTTGTAATAAATATTTCGATAAAAATAAACTAATAAATAATTAAAATGAATATTTAAAATTATAATAAATAGAAATAAAAATTAGATTTATTAATTATTAAGTAGTATATATCAATTTAATGGTTTATGTATTTAGGCATTATGGGGTTTAAGAGTTTAGTGATTTAACTGTGTCTGCATTTAGTGGTTTATAGTTTTTATTTAAGAAAAAAAATAAAATAAAATTATTTTTAATATTTTTTGATATTTTCAAAGGTTATAACCTTTGGAAATATAATAATTTTTAAATTTTTTTCAAAAGTGAATAAATATTTATTTATAATAATCATAATGATTATATATCATATAAATTCAATATAAACAATTTTATTGATAGATATTCTAATAATTATCAAAAAAAATTAAAAATCTATTATGAATAAGATTGATATTACTTAAAATATAATATCAAAAACCTAAAATGATTCAAAAGAAAAGCAAAAAATATTAGTTAATATTAATTATTTGTTTTTAAATTTTAATTATTATTTATAAGCTTTTCTATTTTTTGATGAAAACTAATTTTTATAAATTATATTTTTAATTCATAATTTATTTTATAATTAATTTATATTACAAAAAGATAAATTTTTGTTTTAAAAATTCTGTCTCTTTTTATAAACATATATATATTTTTTGATAAAAATAAATTATTTAAAATAGATCTCTCTCACTAATAATTTATTTTGTATTTAATAATTCTATAAAAATAAATTGATAAATAATTAAAATAAAAATATAAAAGAGTACTTAATAAAAATTAAAATGAGATTTATGATTTATTATTAATGTTTATCAATTTAATAGTTTAAGTATTTAAATGTTTTTTCGTTTAGGAGTTTAGCAATTTATGTTTTTAGGCATTTAGTGGTTTATAGGTTTTATTTAGACAAAAAAATAACAAAAAAATTTTGTAATTATTTGTCATTTTCATAGGTTATAACCTTTGAAAATAAAATAATATTAAAACTTTTTTGAAATGTGAATACAATATTTAGTTATAATAATTTTAAAAATTATATATCATATAAATTCATTATAAACAATTTTATTGATAGATATTATAATAATGATCAAAAATTAAATTATTAAACTATTAATAATAAGATTAATATTAATTAAAAAATATTTACAAAACCCAAATAGATTCAAAATTAAAGTAAAAAAATTAGTGGATAATAATTTTTAATTTTTAAATTTTTACTTCTTTTATAAGCGTGTATATTTTTTTTGATTAAAAATAAATTATTTAAAATATTTTTGTCACACTCATAATTTATTTTGTAATAAATATTTTATATAAAAATAAATTTATAAATAATTAAAATGAATATTTAAAATGATAATAAATTCAAATAAAAATTAGATTTCTTAATTATTTAGTAGCATATAGCAGTTTAATGGTTTATGTATTTAGGTATTACGGTCCTTAGGAGTTTACTAATTTTACTGTGTATGCATTTAGTGGGTTATAGGTTTTATTTAAAAATTAAAATAACAAAATATTTATTTTTATTATTTTTTGATATTTTCAAAGGTTATAACATTTGAAAATATAATAATTTTTAAATTTTTTTCAAATGTGAATTCAATATTTAGTTATAATAATCATTTTATTTATATATCATATAAATTCAATATAAAAAATATTATTGATAAATATTCTAAAAATAATAAAGAAATAAATTAATAATCTATTATTAAAAAGATAGATATCAATTAAAATATAATAAAAAAACCTAAAATAATTCAGAAGAAATCAAAATATATTACCATATAATAATTTGTTGTTTTTAAATTTTTTTTTCTTTTAAAAAGTTAATATATATTTTTTTGATGAAAATTAATTTATAAAATTATTTTTGTCTAACTCATAATTTATTTGTTAATTAATATTTATATAAAAATAAACAAATAAATAATTAAAATGAATATTTAAAATTATAATGAAAAAGATAATATTGAGATTTATTCTTTATTATTTTGGGTATACCAATCTACTTTAAATTAGATCTGTTTCACTAATAATTTATTTTATAATTAATATTTCTATAAAAATAAACTTATAAATAATTAAAATAAAAATTTTAAATTATACTGAATAAAAATTAAAATGAGATTTATGAATTATTATTAATGTATATTAGTTTAATATTTTAAGTATTTAGTGGTTTATAGGTTTTATTTAAACAATGAAATAACAAAAAAATTATATTTGATATTTTTTCACATTTTCAAAGCTTATAACCTTTGAAAATATAATACTTTTAAAATTTTTTAAAAATGTGAATACAATATTTAGTAATAATAATCATTATAATTATATATAATACAAACTAAACAAAAATAATTTTATTTGAGATATGATATCAATAATCAAAAAATAAATTAATATGCTATTAATAATATGATAGATATAAATTAAAATATAATTGCAAAACCTAAAAATATTAAAAATCCAAGTACAATTTATTACAAAATAATAATCTTTTTTTAGTTTTTACTTCTTTTAATAAGCTTATTATTTTTTTTGATGAAAAATAAATTATTAAATTATATTTGTATCACTCATAATTTATTTAGTAATTAATATTTTAATAAATTATTTAAATTATATTTAAGGTTTACGAGTTTAAAGGTTTAAGTATTTAGGGGCTTCGGGGTTTAGGAGTTTAGATATTTATGTATTTAGGCATTTAATGGTTTATAAGTTTTATTTAAACAATGATATAACAAAATATTTATTTTTGTTATTTTTTCTCATTTTTGAAGGTTATAAACTTTGAAAATATAACAATTTTTAAATTTTTTTTATATGTGAATACTATATTTAGTTATGATAATCTTAATAATTATATATCATGTAAATTCAATATAAACAATTATATTTAAATATATTATATTAATGATCAAATAATAAATTAATAAACTATTATTAATAAGATAGATATTATTTTAAATATATTTGCAATACATAAATTTATTAAAAATCAAAGTAAAATATATTACAAAATAAAACTTTCTTTGATGTTTTGCTTCTTTTTATAAGTTTAAATTTTTTGTTATTAAAAGTAAATTATTTAAATTATATTTGTCTTCCTCATAATTAATTTATAATTTATAATTCTATAAAAATAAAATAATAAATAATTAAAATGAATATTTAAAATTATAATGAAACAAATAAAATAGAGATTTATTATTTATTATTAAGGATAAACTAGTTTTATGGTTTAAGTATTTAGGTGTCTTGTGGTTTAGTGATTTAAGTGTTCAGGCCTTTAGTGATTTATAGTTTTTATTTAAGGAATAAAAAAATAAAAAATATAATTTTTTGATTTTTTTTAATTTTTGAAGGTTATAACCTTTGAAATTATAATAATATTTAATTTATTTTTAAATGTGAATATAATATTTAGTAATAATAATTTTTATAATTATATATAATGTAAACTCAATATAAATAATTTTATTAATAGATATAATAATAATTATCAATAAAAAAATAATAAACTATTATTAATAAGAATGATATAAATTTTTGTTTTTAAAATTTGCTTCTTTTTATAAGGATATATATTTTTTTGATGAAAATTAAATTATTTAAATTAGATCTGTCTCACTAATAATTTATTTTGTCATTAATATTACTATAAAAATAAACTAATAAATAATTAAAATAAAAATTTAAAATTGTACTTAATAAAAATTAAATTGAGATTTTGATTTTTTATTAATGTACACCTGTTTAATAGTTTAAGTATTTAAAGGTTTTTTCGTTTAGGAGTATAGCAATTTATTTTTTTTAGGCATTTGGTAGTTTATAGGTTTTATTTAAACAATAAAATAACAAAACAAAATTTCTAATTTTTTCTCATTTTTATAGGTTATAAACTTTGAAAATATAATAATATTTAAAATTTTTTGAAATGTGAATACAATATTTAGTTATAATAATATTAATAATTATATGTCATATAAATTCAATATAAATAATTTTAATGATAGATAATATAATAATGATCAAATTTTAAATTAATAAACTTTTAATAAAGAGATTGATATTAATTAAAAAAATATTTACAAAACCCAAATTGATTCAAAATTAAAGTAAAATATATTATTGGATAATAATTTTTAATTTTTAAATTTTTACTTCTTTTATAAGCATATATTTTTTTTGATTAAAAATAAATTTATTAAAATATATATGTCGCTCTTATAATTTAATTTGTAATAAATATTTCTATAAAAATAAACTAATAAAAAATTAAAATGAATATTTGAAATTATAATAAATAGAAAAAAATATTAGATTTCTTAATTATTAAGTAGTATATAGTAGTTTAATGGTTTATGTATTTCAGCATTATTAGGTTTAGGAGTTTACAGATTTAAATGTGTATGCAATTAGTGGTTTATAGGTTTTATTAAATAAATAAAATAATAAAAAAAAATTTTTATTATTTTTTGATATTTTCAATGGTTATAACCTTCGAAAATATAATAATTTTTAAATTTTTTTTAAATGTGAATACAATATTTAGTTATAATAATCATTATATTTATATATCATATAAATTCAATAAAAACAATTTTATATTTAAATATTCTAATAATGATCAAAAAATAATTTAATTATCTATTATTAATAAGATAGATATCAATTAAAATATAATTATAAAACCTAAAATGATTCTGAAAAAAAGCATAATATATTACTATATAATAAATTTTTGTTTTGAATTTTTTTTTTCTTTTGGAATTTTATCAATAATTTTTTGATGAAAAATAATTTATATAAATTATATTTGTCTAAATCAATATATTTTGTAATTAATATTTATATATAAATACACAAATAAATAATTAAAATTAATATTTAAAATTATAAGGAAAAAAAATTAGATTTATTATTTATTATTTAGGGATAGCGGTTTAATTTAAATTAGATCTGTCACACTAATAATTTATTTTGTTATTTATATTTCTATGAAATAAATTGATAAATAATTAAAATAAAAATTTAAAATTATACTTAATAAAAATTAAAATGAGATTTATGATTTATTATTAATATATACCAGTTTAATGATTTAAGTGTTTAGAGGTCTTGTCGTTATGAGTTTAGTGATTTATGTTTTTAGGCTTTTAGTGGTTTATATGTTTTATTTAAAAAAATAAAATAACAAAAAAATTATTTAATTTTTTATTATTTTCATATGTTATAACATTTGAAAATATAATAATATTTAAAATTTTTTGAAATTTTAATATAATATTTTGTTTTAATAATATTAATAATTATATATCATAAAAATTTAATATAAATAATTTTATTGATATATTTTATAATAATGATCAAAAATTAAATTGATAAACTATTAATATAAAGATAGATATTAATTAAAAAATATTTACAAAACCCAATTAGATTCAAAATTAAAGTAACTTATATTACTTGATAATAATTTTTAATTTTTAAATTTATAAATTTATACTTTTTATATAAGAGGATATTTTTATTAGATAAATAATATATTATTTAAATAATATTTGTCCAACTCATAATTTATTTTTTAATAAATATTTCTAAATAAATACACTATTAAATAATTAAAATGAATATTTATAAATATAATAAATAACAATATAAAATAGATTTATTAATTATTAAGTAGTATTTAGCGGTTTAATGGTTTATGTATCTAGCATTATAGGGTTTAGGTGTTTACTGATTTAACTTATATAAATTTAGTTGGGCTGCTCACTGTACTCAGAGATCATTACCCGACCCAAAGTCTTGCCCCAAAAGAATTGGGACTGAGAAAAATGCATTGACTTTGACTTTTCCTGTCCCATTCTGTCACGTATTTTTTCTTTTGGGATGGATCCAGATCTTAAGCAATATCCATCCATAGAACCATCCCTTCTAAAAAACCCAACTAGAACCAAGAATATATATATATATATATATATATATCAAAAAGATGCCACCAATTCCGACACACCTATTGCTGTTCAGACGAGTCCTGGCCACCTCATGCCATTCCAGCCGTGTTTAGTTAGGTCCAACCCTTGTCCGTCGCACTTCTGGTTGCCTACACCGTGTCCCAGATGCCACCAGCCTTTTGGTTTGTTTTTCTGATGAGAATTGAGTGATTAATTATTATTATTATTATCTGTCTAAGTCAGTTTTGTTTAGTATTGGTTGTGGTGTTGTGGTTGGGCCGAATGAGTGGGCTGAATATATTACAATCTTTTTTGTAGAGCTTGCTTGTTTGAAATATTTATATGTATTTATGCTTAACATATCATATTAAATAATGGCAATGCAGATGGCACAATCCAGTGGTAAACGAAAAATACAATAAATTGAAGATGATCACATCTCAAATGATCAAAGTACTGCTAAATCAAATCATCATCCTTTCACAAACCCTTTTATTATTACAGTAGGTTCTTCAATTCCAATTGTATAAGAAAGTCAAAGAAACATCTGAACCTCAAGCTCATAAAAAGTATAAGTCTGCTATTTGGGAAACTTATGAGATATTAGTTGATTCAGAGGGAAATGAAACTAGTAGGGCAGCTTGTATATGGTGTAGGAAAGAATATTTGGCAAAAAGTGATCAAGATATTTCGGGTTTATAGAAATACTTGAGAGAGACTTGTAAAAAATTTTTACACAAAAAGAATTAATAGAAGCTCACAAAGGTAAAGATAAATCACAATCTTTGTTAAGTTTCACTAAAGGTACTAGTTCAAAGAATAACAAATTAACTTGTTGGCAATTTGAACAACGACTAGTTAGGGAGGATTAGGTGAAAATGATCATAAAAGTTGAATTGCCTTTTTGTTTTGTTGAGATGGATGAGTTTAAAGAGTTTTGTAAAGTTAGTGTGCCTCAATTTAAAATTCCATCAAGGCACTATATACTTTAGGATTATTTTTCTTTGTTTTTGAAGGAAAAGAAGAAATTATTTGATAGCATATCATCTTATTGTTGTAGAGTTTCATTGATTACCGACACTTGGACTATCATTCAAAATTTGTATTATATATGTTTGACTGTTCATTTCATTTATTCTCAATGGAATATGCATAAAGGCTTTTGAACTTTTGTGTAATTAAAAGTCATTCTGGAGTTAATATTAGAAATGCTATTGTGTTTTGCATGAATGAATGGGGTTTGAGAAAGTTGATGTGCATCACTGTTGACAATGCATCAAATAATGATGTTGCACTTGAACAATTTAAAAAAAGGCTCTTGAAGAAAAGTATTGTACCTTTTAGAGGTGAGCATTTTCATATGAGATGTTGTGCTCATATCCTAAACTAAATTGTCAGAGATGGCATTGCAGTAGTTGAAGGTGCTATTCAAAAAATTAGAGGTGTGGTGAAATATGTGAGGAGCAGTCTTAAAAGATTAGATATGTTTATGTTATGTGTTGAAGAAGCAAACTTGACATATGGATCTTCATTGCAATTAGATTGTCCTACAAGATGGATTTCAAATTATTTGATGCTACAAATTGATATAAAATATCAAAAAGAATTTGATAAGTTGGAGGACAAAGACAAAAGATTTTTGAAGGAATTTGGTTCAAACGTTCCAACTGAGAGAATTGGACTAAAAGTAGTGTTGGATCCTAGATATTAGCTCAAATAACTCAAGGATAAGTACACTTAGCATTATGGAGAAGAATTGGCTAAAAATTTGGTGAAAAAAGGTTATAAATGCTTTAAATGAAATGATGGATGATTATAAAGATTTAAATGAAGATGAATCAAAAGAAGATGATTTTGCTTATCCTGTGTTGAAGAAAAATGATAATTTCTTTGATGGTAGTGATACTTATGTTGATGATTTTTTTTTTGAATTGAAGAAAGAACAAGTTGCAGCTTTGGAAGAGTTGGATAGGTGCTTGGAGGACAAACTTGAAAAAAAAAGAATTGATTTTGATCTTCTAAACTAGTGGAAGGTAAATGAGGATAGGTATCCTTCTTTGGAAAATGTAGCAAGGGATGTATTTGATATCCAAGCATCTACTGCGGCCTACGAATCTACATTTAGCACTGGGGGGAGAACTTTAGATAAATTTAGGAGTTCTTTAACACCTATTACAGCTAAAGCTCTCATATGTGTACAAGATTAGTTGAGAAGCTCAAACAAACCTATTGAAATTGAAGAATTAGTTAATGACCTTGATGATAATGAATTAGGTTAGTATACAAATCTTGTAAATTTTAATTTCACTTTTACTTCTTTTATTCATTGAATTTAATAAAAATATGGTTCAATTATAATTTTCAGAGGGGTCTCAAGATCCAAATATTCTTCCAACTATAGTTGACCAACTAAATTTCGAATGGGTGTATTAAATTTTATAAGGTAATATTTTGTTTTTTTATTACTCTTTCATCTTAGAAATTTATGTCTACATGATTAACAGGTTTTCATCTTTGGTTGTCCTTCTATAGTGGAGGAAGAAAAGGGAGGAGTTGTAGAAGAGATAATTAATTGGGTTTGGATTTTCGTTGATGTTCCAGAACAGACTTTTGAAATAATTATTATCATGGTTGTTATTAATTGTATTTTTTGTGTTATATTAAACTGCCTAATTTTAGCAATTACTTAAGTAGTAAGTGCTGCTACCAATGTTTGTGGTCATCTTTAGCTATTCCTTAATATTTTAAGTAATTTTTAAAAAATGTAGCATTGCTATTATGGTTAATTTCACTCGGCTGAACAAAATCAACTTGTGACAAAACAAAGAACCAAATTAAGCACACAACTCGGTCCCGTTCTATTTTACATTTCTATGCTTTTCTGCACATCAAAGCTTTTGACAAGGTAATGGAACTCGTTTGGGGTATTCAGCCTATTTGACAAAACAAAATTGGCCCAATTTGAGTTTGAAAGATACATAACTAAGGAATGATAAATGGTACAACAAAAGTTTTCGACATGAACTATCTTGGCCGGTTTAAAGAAAATAAATTAAAAAAAATGTCCGAACTCCGTTCCGTCCCGGAACCATTTTATCCTACTCAAAATCCCCGATCTACGTCCCATCCCATCCCGATATTTTCAAGCTATGTGAAGGGTCTGGATCTTCAAAAAAAATCTCACAACTATGGGAAGGGACTAAAGATTTGTAATCACCATCCCGTCCCGTCCCATGAGCACCCCTAGCATTTAGTAGGTTTATAGGTTTTATTTAAAAAATAAAATAACAAAAAAATTATTTTTATTATTTTTTGATATTTTTAATGGTTATAATCTTTGAAAATATAATAATTATTAAATTTTTTTCAAATGTGAATACAATATTTAGTTATACTACTCATTATATTTATATATTATATAAATTCAATATAAACAATTTTATCGATAAATATACTAATAATCATCAAAAAATAAATTAATAATCCATTAATAATAAGATAGATATTAATTAAAATATAATTACAAAACTTAAAATGATTGAGAAGCAATGAAAAATATATTACTATATAATAATTTTTTGTTTTTGAATTTTTTATTATTTTAATAAGTTTATCTATAATTTTTTATGAAAAATAATTTATATAAATTATATTTGTCTAAATCATAATTTATTTTGTAATTAATATTTATATAAAAATAAACAAATAAATAATTAAAATGAATATTTAAAATTATAATGAAAAAAAAATGAGATTTACTAATTATTATTTAGGGTATACCAGATTAATTTTAATTATATTTGTCTCACTAATAATTTATTTTGTAATTAATATTTCTATAAAAATAAACTGATAAATAATTAAAATAAAAATTATAAATTATAATGAATAAAAATTAAAAAGAAATTTATGATATATTATTAATGTATACTAGTTTAATGGTTTAAGTATTTAGATGTTTTGTCTTATGAAAATTTAGCAATTTATGTTTTTAGGAATTTAGTAGTTTATAGGTTTTATTTATACAATGAAATAATTAAAAAATTTTTATAATTTTTTCTCATTTTAATAGGTTATAACATTTGAAAATATAATAATATTTAAACTTTTTTTAAAATTAATTATAATATTTTATTTATAATATTATTAATAATTATATATCATATAAATTCAATATAAACAATTTTATTGATAGATATTATAATAATGATCAAAAATTAACTTAATAAACTATTAATAAAAGGATAGAAATTAATTAAAAAATATTTACAAAACCCAAATTGATTCAAAATTAAAGTAAAATATATTACTGGATAATAATTTTAAAATTTTCAATTTTTACTTCTTTTATGTGCGTATATTTTTTTTTCATTAAAAGTAAATTATTTAAATTATATATGCCGCACTCATAATTTATTTTGTAATAAATATTTCTATAAAAAGAAACTAATAAATAATTAAAATGAATATTTAAAATTATAATAAATAGAAATAAAAATTTGATATATTATTTATTATGTATTATATATCAGTTTTAAGGTTACTGTATTTAGGCATTACGGGGTCTAGTAGTTTACTTATTTAACTGTGTCTGCATTTAGTAGTTTATAGGTTTTATTTAAAAATAAAAAAACAAAAATTTATTATTATTATTTTTTGATATTTTCAAAGGTTATAACTTAGAAAATATAATATTTTTCAATTTTTTTCAAAAGTGAATTCAATATTTAGTTATGTTAATCATTATATTTATATATCATATAAATTCAATATAAACTATTTTATTGATTAATATTCTAATAATGATCAAAAAATAAATTAATAATCTATATTTAATAAGATAGATATTAATTATAATATAATTACAAAACCTAAAATGATTCAGAAGCAAAGCCAAATAATATTACTATATATTAATTTTTTGTTTTGAATTTTTTTTCTTTTAAAAAGTTTATTTATATTATTTTGATGAAAAATAGTTTATATAAATTATATTTGTGTAACTCAAACTTTATTTTGTAATTAATATTTATATAAAAATAATCAAATAAATAATTAAATTTGAATATTTAAAATTAAAATGAAAAAATAATTTGATTTATTCTTTATTATTTAGGATATATCGGTTTAATTTAAATTAGATCTGTCTCACTAATAATTTATTTTGTAATTAATATTTCTATAAAAATAAACTAATAAATAATTAAAATAAAAGTTTTAAATTATACTGAATAAAAATTAAAATGAGATTTATGATTTATTATTAATTTATACCAGTTTAATGGTTTAAGTATTTAGATGTTTTGTCATTTGAAAATTTAGTGATTTATGTTTTTAGGCATTTAGTGGTTTATAGGTTTTACTTAAACAATAAAATAATAAAAAAAAATTTATAATTTTTTCTCATTTTCATAGGTTATAACCTTTGAAATTTTAATAATATTTAAAATTTATTTAAATGTAAATATAATCTTTTAGTTAAAATAATAATAATAATTATATATCATATAAATTCAATATAAACAATTTTATTCATAGATATTATAATAATGATCAAAAATCAAATTAATAAATTATTAATCAAAAGATATAAATTAATTAAAATAAATTTACAAAACGCAAATTGATTCAAAATTAAAGTAAAATATATTACTGGATAATAATTTTATATTTTTAAATTTTTACTTCTTTTATATGTGTATATATATTATTTCATTAAAAATAAATTATTTATATTATATTTGTTGCACTTATAATTTATTTTGTAATAAATATTTCTATAAAAATAAACTAATAAATAATTAAAATGAATATTTAAAATTATAATAAATATAAATACAAATTAGATTTATTATTTATTATGTACTATATATCAGTTTAATGGTTACTATATTTAGGAATTACGGGGTCTAGGAGTTTACTTATTTAAATGTGTTTGTATTTTGTAATTTATAGGTCTTATTTAAAAATTAAAAAAACTAAAAATTTATTTTTATTATTTTTGATATTTTCAAAGGTTATAACCTTAGAAAGTATAATAATTTTTTTTAATTTTTTTCAAAAGTGAATTCAATATTTAGTTATAATATTCATTATATTTATATATCATATAAATTCAATTTAACGTTTTTTATTGATAGATATTCTAATAATGATCAAAAAATAAATTAATAATCTATTATTAATAAGAAAGATATCAATTAAAATAATATAACAAAACCTAAAATGATTCAGAAGGAAAGCAAAATATATTACTATATAATAAATTTTTGTTTTGAAAGTTTTTTTTCTCTTTATAAGTTTATCTATATTTTTTGATAAAAAATAATTTATTTAAATTATATTTGTCTAACACATAATTTATATTGTAATTAATATTTAATAAAAATAAATGAATAAATAATTAAAATGAATATTTTAAATTATAATGAAAAAAATAATATTGAGATTTATTATTTATTATTTAGGGTATACCAGTTTAAAAGGATTATCTATTTAGGGTTTTCGATATTTCGGAGTTATTGACTTAAGTGTTTAGGAATTTAGTAGTTTATAGGATTTATTTAAACAATGAAATAACAAAAAGATTATTTTTGATATTTTTTCACATTTTAAAATGTTATAACCTTTGAAAATATATTAATTTTAAATTTTATTAAAAATATGAATACAATATTTTCTAATAAGAATCATTATAATTATATATAATATAAATTAAATATAAACAATTTTATTGATAGATATGATATCAATTATCAAAAAATAAATTAATATGATGTTATTAATATGATAGATATAAATTAAAATATAATTGCAAAACCTAAAATTATTCAATATCAAAGTAAAATTTATTACCAAATAATAATTTTTGATTTTTAGTTTTTGCTTCTTTTGATAAGCTTATATTTTTTTTATGAAAGATAAATTATTTAAATTTTATTTAAGGTTTACAAGTTTAAAGTTTTAATAATTTAGGGGCTATTGTGTTTAGGAGTTTATAGATTTAAGTATTTAGGCATTTAGTGGTGTATATGTTTTATTTAAACAATGATATAACAAAAAAAATTATTTTTATTTTTTTTTAATTTTTGAAGGTTATAACCTTTGAAAATATAAAAATTTCTAAATTTTTTTGAAATGTACATATAATATTTAGTTATAATAATCTTAATAAATATATGTTATTTAAATTCAATATAAATAATGACATTGCTAGATATTATAATAATGATCAATAAATAAATTAATAAACTATTATTAATAAGATAGATATTATTTAAACTATATTTGTAAAATCTAAATTTATTTAAAATCAAAGTATATATTACTAAATCATTATTTTTATTAATATTTTGCTTTTTTTATAAGTTTATATTTTTGTTATTAAAAATAAATTATTTAAATTATACTGGATATAAATTAATATGAGATTTATTATTTATTATTAATGTATACCAGTTTAATGGTTTAAGTATTTAGAGGTTTTGTCGTTTAGGAGTTTAGCAATTTATGTTTTTATGCTTTTAGTGTTTTATCGGTTTTATCTAAAAAATAAAATATCAAAAAATATATTTTAATTATTTTTTGATATTTTAAAGGTTATAACTTTCAAAATAAAATAATTCTAAAATTTTTTTAAAAAGTGAATACAATCTTTAGTTATAATAATCATTATATTTATATATCATATAAATTCAATATAATCAATTTTATTGATAAATATTTTAATAATGATCAAAAATAAATTAATAATCTATTATTAATTTATTTTGTAATTAATATTTCTATAAAAATAAACTAAAAAATAATTAAAAAATGAATATTTAAAATTATAATGAATACAAATAAAAATGAAATGTATTATTTAATATTTATTATTTATTTTAAATAGGTTTAATGGTTTAAGAATTTAGGGGTTTTGGGGTTAAAAAGTCTAGATCTTTAAATGAGTAGGCATTTAGTGGTTTATATGTTTTATTTAAATAAAAAATAATAAAAAAATTATTTTTGTGATTTTTATCATTTTTGAACGTTATAACCTTGGAAAATATATTAATTTTTAAATTTTTTTCAAATATAAATATAATATTTAGTTATAATAATCTTAATATTTATAAACATTTAAATTCAATATAAGTAATTTTATTGATAGATATTATAAAAATGATCAAATAATAAATTAATAAACTATTATTAATGAGATTGGTAGCAATTAAAATATAAATGAAAAACCTATAATGATTCAAAATCAAAGTAAAATATATTACTAAATGATAATTTTTTTGTTTTAAAATTTTTACTTCTTTTTATAAGCTTATATTTATTTTTTGATTAAAACTAAATTATTAAAATTATATTTGTCTCACTCTTTATTTATTTTTCAATTAATATTTCTATAAAAAATAAATTAATATAGAATTAAAATGAATATTTAAAATTATAATGAATACTAATTAAAATTTGATTTATGATTTATTATATATGGTATACCGGTTTAATGGATTGTTAATTTAGAGATTTTGTCATTTAGGAGTTTAGCAATTTATGTTTTTAGGAATTTAGTGGTTTATAGGTTTTATTTATATAATAAAAATAAAAAAAAATTATTTTATCTGATTTTCAAAGGTTATAACCTTAATAAATAAAATAATTTTAAAAATTTTTTGAAATGTGAATTCCATGTATAATTAAATTAATTTTACTAATTATATATCATATAAATTCAATATAAATAATTTTAATGATAGATAATATAATAATGATCAAAAATTAAATTAATAAACTATTGTTAATAATATAAATATTAATTAAAATATTTTTACATAACACAAAATGATTCAAAATCAAATCAAAATATATTACTAAATAATAATATTTAATTTTCAAATATTTCCTTGTTTTTATAAGCTTATATTTTTTATTGATTAAAAATAATTTATTTAAATAATATTTGCCTCACTCAAAATTTATTTTGTAATTAATTTTTCTAAAAAATTAAACTATAAATAATTAAAATGAATATTTAAAATTATAATAAATAGAAATAAAAATGAGATTTATTTTTTATTAATTAGTATATAACTTTTAAAAGGTTCATGTATTTATGGGTTTCGGTGTCTATGAGCTTATTGATTTAAGTAAGTAAGCATTTAATGATATATAGGTTTTATTTTAAAAATGAAATAACAAAAAATTTATTTTTATTATTTTTTCTCATTTTTTAAGCTTATAACCATTGAGAATATAATAATTTTTAAATTTCTTTTCAAAAGTGAATACAATATATATTATATATTTCTAAAAATCATAATAATAATATATCATATAAATTCAATATAAATAATTTTATTGATAGATATTCTAATAATTTTCAAAAAATAAATTAAAAATCTATTATGAATAAGATTGATATTACTTAAAATATAATATCAAAACCTAAAATGATTCAAAAGCAAAGCAAATTATATCACTAATAATAATTATTTGTTTTTAAATTTTTATGATTTTTATAAGCTTATCAATTTTTTGATTAAAAATAATTTTTAAAAATTATATTTTTAACTCATAATTTATTTATAATTAATACATATATAAAAATAAAAAACTAAACAATCAAAATGAATTTTTAAAATTATAATGAAAAAAAAAATGAAATTTATTAATTATTATTTAGGGTATACCGATTTAAAGGATTATCTATATAGAGATATCAGGATTTTGTAGTTTAGTGATTTAAATGCTTAGGCATTTAGTGGTGTATATGTTTAATTTAAACTATAGAATAATAAAGAAATAATATTTTTTTTTATTTTTTCACATTTTCAAAGTTATAACCTTTTAAAATATAATAATTTTAAATTTTTTTTCAAAAGTGAATACAATATTTAGTTATACTAATCATTATATTTATATATCATATAAATTCAATATAAACATTTTTATTCATAAATATTCTAATAATGATGAAAAAATAACTTAATAATCTATTATTAATAAGATAGATATCAATTAAAATATAATTTCAAAACCATAAATGATTCAGAAGCAAAGCAAAATATATTACTACATAATAATTTTTTGTTTTGAAATTTTTTTTCTTTTAAAAAGTTTATCTATAATTTTTTGATGAAAAATAATTTACATAAATTATTTTGTAATTAATATTTTTATAAAAATAAACAAATAAATAATTAAAATGAATATTTAAAAGTATAATTAAAAATAATGAGATTTATTATTTATTTTTTAGGGTATACTGGTCTAATTTAAATTAGATCTGTCTTACTAATAATTTATTTTTAATTAATATTTCTATTAAATAAACTAAAAATTAATTAAAATAAAAATTAAAAATTATACTGAATAAAAATTAAAATGATATTAAGGATTTATTATTAATGTATACTAGTTTAATGGTTTAAGTATTTAGAGGTTTTGACTTTTAGGAGTATAGCAATTTAGGTTTTTAGGCATTTATTGGTTTATTGGTTTTATTTATTCAATAAAATATCAAAAAAAAAATTTTGTAATTTTTTCTCATTTTCATTGGTTATAACCTTTGAAAATATAATAATATTTAAAATTTTTTGAAATGTGAATATAATATTTAGTTATAATAATAATAATAATTATATATGATATAAATTAAATATAAATAATTTTATTGATATATATTATAATAATGATCAAAAACTAAATTAATAAACTATTAATAATAAGATAGATATTAATTAAAAAATATTTACAAATCCCAAATTGATTCAAAATTAAAGTAAAATAAATTACTAGATAATAATTTTTAATTTTTACTTCTTTTATAAGCGTATATATATTTTTTTGATTAAAAATAAATTATTTAAATTATATTTGTCGCACTCATAATTGATTTTATAATAAATATTTCTATAAAAATAAACTAATAAATAATTAAAATGAATATATAAACTATAATAAATAGAAATTAAAATTAGATTTATTAATTATTATGTATTATATAGCAGTTTAATCGTTTATGTATTTAGGTATTACGGGGTTTAGGTGTTTACTGATTTATTTGTGTATGCATTTAGTGGTCTTTAGGTTTTATTTAAAAAATAAAATAACAAAACATTTATTTTTATTATTTTTTTGATATTTACAAAGATTATAACCTTTGAAAATATAATAATTTTTAAAATTTTTTCAAAAGTAAATAAATATTTATTTATAAAAATCATAATAATTATATATTATATAAATTCAATATAAACAATTGTATTGATAGATATTCTAATAATTATCAAAAAAAAAAATTAAAAATCTATTATGAATAAGTTGATATTACTTAAAATATAATATCAAAACCTAAAATGATTTAAAAGCAAAGAAAAATATATTACTTAATAATAATTATTTGTTTTTAAATTTTTATCCTTTTTATAAGCTTATCTATTTTTTGATGAAAAATAATTTTTATAAATTATATTTTTAACTCATAATTTATTTTATAATTAATATATATATATATTAATAAAAAACTAAATAATCAAAATGAATTTTTTAAATTATAACGAAAATAAATAAAAATGAGATTTATTAATTATTATTTAGGGGATACACATTTAAATGATTATCTATAGGGGTATCGGGATTTTGTAGTTTAGTGATTTAAGTGTTTAGGCATTTAGTGATTTATAGGTTTTATTTAAACAATGAAATAATAAAAAAAATATTTTTTTTTGTTTTTTCACATGTTCAAAGGTTATAATCTATTAAAATATAATAATTTTAAAATTATTTTCAAAAGTGAATACAATATTTTAGTTATAATAATTATTAAATTTATATATCATAAAAATTAAATATAAATATATTTATTGAGAAATATTCTAATAATGATCAAAAAATAAATTAATAATCTATTATTAATAAGTTAGATATCAATTAAAATATAATTACAAAACCTAAAATGATTCAGAAGCAAAGCCAAATATATTACTCTATAATAATTTTTTGTTTTTAATTTTTTTATTCTTTTAATTAGTTTATCTATATTTTTTTGTTGAAAAATAATTTATATAAATTATATTTTTCTAATTTATAATTTGTTTTGTATTTAATATTTATATAAAAATAAACAAAAAAATAATTAAAATGAATATTTAATATTATAATGAAAGAAATAAAAATGAGATTTATTATTTATTATTTAGTATATAACTATTTAATAAAATTTATCTATTTAGGGTTTTCGAGATTTAGTAGTTATTGATTTAAGTATTTAGGCATTTAATTGTTTATGGCTTTTATTTAAATAATAAATAACAACAAATTTATTTTTAATATTTTTTCAAATTTTCAAATTTAATAACATTTGAAAATATAATAATTTTAAAATATTTAAAAAAATGTGAATACAATATTTATTAATAATAATTATTATAACTATATATAATATAAAATAAATATAAACAATTGTATTGATAAATATTATATCAATAATAAAAAAATAAATTAATAAACTATTATTAATATGATAGATATAAATTAAAATATAATTTAAAAACCTAAAATGATTCAAAATCAAAGTAAAATTTATTACTAAATAATATTTTTTTTAGTTTTTGCATCATTTTATAATCTTATAAATTTTTTTAATGAAAAATATATTATTTAAATTATATTTGTCAATTATAATTTATTTTGTAATTAATATTTATCTAAATTATTTAAATTATATTTAATGTTTACGAGTTTAAAGGTTTAGGTATTTAGGGGCTTAGGGGTTTAGGAGATTAAAGATTTATGTATTTAGGCATTTAATGGTTTATATGTTTTATTTAAACAATGGTATAACAAAAAATTTATTTTTGTTAATTTTTCTCATTTTTTTGTGTGAATACTATATTTAGTGATGATAATCTTAATAATTATATATAATGTTAATTCAATATAAACAATTATATAGATATATATTATATTAATGATCAAAAAATAAATTAATAAACTATTATTAATAAGATAGATATTTTTTAAAATATATTTGCAAAACGTAAATTTATTCAAAATCAAAGTAAAATATAATACTAAATAATAATCTTTTTGATGTTTTACTTCTTTTTATAAGTTTATATTTTTTGTTATTAAAAGTAAATTATTTAAATTATATTTGTCTTCCACATAATTTATTTTTAATTTATACTTATATAAAAATAAAACAATAAATAAATAAAATGAATATTTAAAATTAAAATGAATACTAATAAAATTGAGATGTATTATTTATTATTCGTGATATACTAGTTTAATGGTTTAAGTATTTAGGTGTTTTGGGGTTTAGTGATTTAAGTGGTAGGATTTTAGTGATTTAAAATTTTTATTTAAAGAATGAAAAAATAAAAAATTAATTTTTTTATTTTTTTAATTTTTGAAGGTTATAATGTTTGAAAATATAATAATATTTAATTTTATTTAAATGTTAAGATAATATTTAGTTATAATATTCTTAATAATGGTTTGTCGCACTCATAATTTATTTTTTAATAAATATTTCTATAAAAAAAACTTATAAATAATTAAAATGAATATTTAAAATAATAATAAATTGAAATAAAAATTAGATTTCTTAATTTTTAAGTAGTATATAGCAGTTTAATGGTTTATATATTTAGCCAATATGGGCCTTAAGAGTTTAATGATTTTACTATGTATCAATTTAGTGGTTTATAGGTTTTATTTAACAATTAAAATAACAAAATATTTATTTTTATTATTTTTTGATATTTTCAAAGGTTATAACCTTTCAAATTAAAATAATTTTTAAATATTT
Source organism: Sapria himalayana (assembly GCA_029783825.1). Taxonomy (NCBI): domain Eukaryota; kingdom Viridiplantae; phylum Streptophyta; class Magnoliopsida; order Malpighiales; family Rafflesiaceae; genus Sapria; species Sapria himalayana. The sequence continues at coordinate 478,108 of JAREIK010001926.1, forward strand.
TTCAAAAGTGAGTTCAATATTTAGTTATAATAATCATTATATTTATATATCATATAAATTCAATATAAACAATTTTATTGATAAATATTCTAATAATGATCAAAAAATAATTAATAATTTATTATTAATAAGATATATATATCGATTAAAATATATTAAAAAAATCTAAAATGATACAGAAGAAATTAAAATATATTAATATATGATAATTTGTTTTTTAAAATTTTTTTTTATTTTAAAAAGTTTATCCATTTTTTTTGATGAAAATTAATTTATATAAATTATATTTGTCTAACTCATAATTTATTTTTTAATTAATATTTATATAAAAATAAACAAATAAATAATTAAAATGAATATTTACAATTATACTGAAAAAAATAATATTGAGATTTAATCTTTATTATTTGCGTATACCAGTCTAATTTAAAATAGATCTGTCTAACTAATAATTTATTTTGTAATTAATATTTCTATTAAAATAAACTGATAAATAATTAAAATAAAAATATCAAATTATATTGAATAAAAATTAAAAACAGATTAATGAATTATTATTAATGTATACCAGTTTAATGGTTTAAGTATTTAGATGCTTTCTTGTTTAGAAGTTTAGCGATTTATGTTTTATGAATTTAGTGGTTTAAGGTTTTATTTAAATAATGAAATAACAAAAAAATTATTTTTGATATTTTTTCACATTTTCAAAGCTTATAACATTTGAAAATATAATAATTTTTAAATTTGTTTAAAATATAAATATAATATTAAGTTATAATAATCTTAATAATTATTAGTCATTTAAATTCAATATAAATAATTATATTGCTAGATATTATAATAATGATCAAAAAAAATTAATAAACTATTATTAATAAGATAGATATTATTTAAAATATATTTGCAAAATCTAAATTTATTCAAAATCAAAGTAAAATATATTACTAAATAATAATTTTTTTTCATGTTTTGCTTTTTTTATAAGTTTATATTTTTGTTTTTAAAAATTATTTATTTAAATTATATTTGTTTTACTCATTATTAATTTTGTAATTTATAATTCTATAATAATAAACTAATAAATAATTAAAATGAATATTTAAAATTATAATGAATACAAATAAAATTGGGATTTATTATTTATTATTCAGGATATACCGATTTAATGATTTAAGTATTTAGGTGTTTTGTGGTTTAGGAGTTTAGTGATTTAATTATTTAGACCTTTAGTGATTTATAGTTTTTATTTAATGAATGAAAGAAAAATTATTTTTTGATTTTTTTTAATTTTTGAAGGTTATAACTTTTGAAAATATAATAATTTTTAATTTTTTAAATGTAAATATAATATTTAGTTATAATAATCTTAATAATTTTATATAATGTAAACTAAATATAAAAAATTTATTAATAAATATTATAGTAATGATCAATAAATTAATTAATATACTAGTATTAATAAGAATGATATAAATTAAAATATAATTGTAAAATCTAAAATAATTCAAAATCAAAATAAGATATATTAATAAAAAATAATTTTTTATTTTTAAAATTTTGCCTTTTTTTATAAGCATATATATATTTTTTGATGAAAATAAATTATTTATATTATATCTATCTGACTAATAATTTATTTTGTAATTATTATTTTTATAAAAATAAACTGATAAATAATTAAAATGTATATTTAAAATTATAATGAATACTAATAAAAATGAGAATTATGATTTATTATTTAGACTATACTAATTTAATGTTTTGAGTATTTATGAGCTTCGGGGATTAGGAGTTTAGTCATTTTAGTATTTAGTCATTTTGTGGCTAATAGGTTTTATTTAAAAAATAAAATAAAAAAAAGTATTTTTGTTATTTTTATCATTTTTGAAGGTTATAACCTTTGAAAATATATTAATTTTTAATTTTTTTTAAGTGAATACAATATGAAGTTAATAATCATAATAATTAAATATTATATAAATTCAATATAAATTATTTTATTGGTATATATTATAATAATGATCATAAAAAAATAAGAAACAATTATTAATAAGATAAATATTCTTTAAAATATATTTGCAAAACCTAAAATGATTCTTAATCATAATGAAATATTATATCTAATATTAATTTTAAATTTTTAAATTTTTGTATCCATTTATATGCTTATATATTTTTTGATGAAAAATAAATTTTTTAAATTATATTTGTCTCACTAATAATTTATTTTTTAATTTATATTTCTATAAAAATAAACTAATAAATAATTAAGATGTATGTTTAAAATTATAATGAATACTAATAAAAATGAGATTTATTATTTATTATATATAGTATACCAGTTTAAAGGCTAAATTATTTAGGGGTTTTGTCATTTAGAAATTTAGCAATTTATGTTTTTAGGCATTTAGTGGTTTATAGGTTTTATTTATATAATAAAAATAAATTTTTTTTTGATTTTTTCAGATTTTCAAAGGTTATAATCTTTGTAAAGAAAATAATTTTTAAAATTTTTTGAAATGTGAATACCATGTATAATTATATTAATCTTACTAATTATATATCATATATATTAAATACAAACAATTTTAATGATAAAAATTATAATAATGATCAAAAATTAAATTAACAAACTATTATTACAAATCTAAATATTAATTAAAATATATTTACATAACAGAAAATGATTCAAAATCAAATCAAGATATATTACTAAATAATAATATTAAATTTTAAAATTTGTCCTTTTTTTAAGCTTATATTTTTTTTGATTAAATATAAATTAGTTAAATATTATTTGTCTCATTCAAAATTTATTTTGAATTAATTTTTCTAAAAAATTAAACTATTAATAATTAAAATGAATATTCAAAATAATAATAAATAGATAAATAAATGAGATTTAATATTTAATAAATAAAATATAGCTATTAAAATGTTTTTGTATTTAGGGGTTTCAAAAGTGAATACAATATTTATTTATAATAATCATAATAATTATATATCATATAAATTCAATATAAACAATTTTATTGATAGACATTCTAATAATTATCAAAAAATAAATTAAAAATATATTATGAATAAGATTGATATTACTTAAAATATAATTACAAAACCTAAAATGATTCAAAAGCAAAACAAAAAATATCACTAAATAATAATATTTGTTTTTAAATTTTTATCATTTTTATAAGCTTATCTATTTTTTGATGAAATATATTTTTAATAAATTATATTTTTCACTCATAATTTATTTTATAATTAATATATATATATAAATAAAAAACTAAACAATCAAAATTAATTTTTTAAATTATAATGAAAACAAATAAAAATGAGATTGATTAATTATTATTTAGGGTATACCGGTTTAAAGAATTATCTATATAGGGGTATCGGTATATTGTGGTTTAGTAATTTAAGTGGTTAGACATTTAGTGGTGTATAGGTTTTATTTAAACAATGAAATAACAAAATTTTTTTTTTTTTTGACATTTTCAAATGTTATAATCTTTGAAGTAAGTTAAACAAATATAATTTATATAAATTATTTTTCAACAAAAGAATATAGATAAACTTATTAAAAGAAGAAAAAAATTAAAAACAAAAAATTATTACATAGTAATATATTTTACTTTGTTTTTGAATCATTTTAGTGTTTTTTTATTATATTTTAATTGATATCTAACTTATTATTAATAGATTATTAATTTATTTTTTGATCATTATTAAAATATTTATCAATAAAAATGTTTATATTGAATTTATATGATATATATATTTAATAATTATTATAGCTAAATATCGAATTCACTTTTGAAAAAAGTTTAAAATTTTTATATTTTTAAAGATAATAACCTTTGAACATTTGAAAAAATAATAATTTTTTTTAATATCATATCCAGTGTTTAAATAAAACCTATAAATCACTAAATGCCTAAACACGTAAATCACTAGACTACAAAATCTCAATACCCCTATATAGATAATCCTTTAAACCGGTATACCCTAAATAATAATTAATAAATCTCATTTTTATTTGTTTTCATTATAATTTAAAAAATTCATTTTATTTGTTATGTTTTTTATTTATATATATATATTAATTATAAAATAAATTATGAGTTAAAAATATAATTTATAAAAATAATTGTTCATCAAAAAATTGATAAGCTTATAAAAAGAATAAAAATTTATAACAAATAATTATTATTAAGTAATATATTTTGCTTTGCTTTTGAATCATTATAGGTTTTGATATTATATTTTAAGTAATATCAATCTTATTCATAATAGATTTTTAATTTATTTTTTGATAATTATTAGAATATCTATCATTAAAATTATTTATATTGAATTTATATGATATATGATTAATAAGATTAATATAATTATACTTGGTATTCTCATTTCAAAAGATTTTAAAAATTATTTTATTTCTGTTGGTTATAACCTTTGAAAATCTATAAAAAATCAAAATTTTTTTTTTATTTTTATTATATAAATAAAACCTATATACAACTAAATGCATTAAAACATAAATTACTAAACTCCTAAATGACAAAACCCCTAAATAATCGATCCATTAAACCGGTATACCATATATAATTGTTGGGAAATTGTGCTTCCACGGTAGTAAGATTGAGATATAGAAACCCAGAAACAACAGAAAACAAGCAATATATATATATATTCCAATTCAGCAACCATCCATGATAGAATCAAAAAACGAGAAATAATCACCCAAAATAACTGTGGTTTGCTAGTCGCTCAATATGACTAGCTAAATCTACCATATAATGCTTTTGCATTACATATCAAAGCAACATAAATGTCTTACAATATGCAGCACATAGAATAGTTGTGATAAATAGCATAGAGAGAAGAGAGAGAGACAATGAATAGTTCCACGGGTCCAAAAATAGCTACACGAAAATAAAATTATAAAACATTTTATATTAACATTTCTCTCTATTCATTTAACTGGAGCAGGTCAGATCATGAGACGGGTCAGGCTCTGCTACAATTTCAGATCTGAAGTCCGGTCAGCGAGACCTCCATTATTATGCTACTGCTACATTTCCAGCCTCTTAATGTTTCCTTTCATGCACTTACATAAAAATATTAAAAAAGAAAAAATATTTTTATATACAAACAGATTATCAAAAAATAAATTACATATACAGCAATCATAAATCTTAAATCTCGTTTTAATTTGTATTCATTATAATTTTAAATATTCATTTAAATATTTATTAGTTTATTTTTTATATAAATATTAATTACAAAATAAATAATTAGTCATACAAATATAATATTAATAATTTACTTTTAATGAAAAAAAATATAATCTTATAAAAAGAAGTAAAAATTTAAAAACAAAAAATTATTATTAGTAATAAATTTTACATTGATTTTGAATCATTTTAGGTTTTGTAATTATATTTTAATTTATATCTATCATATTAATAAGAGTTTATTAATTTAATTTTTGATAATTGATATCATATATATCAATAAAATTATTTATACTTAGTTTATATTATATATAATTATAATGATTATTATTACTAAATATTTTATTCACATTTTAAAAAAAATTTAAAATTATTATATTTTCTAATATTATAACCTTTGAAAATGTGATAAATTAACAAAAATAATTTTTTTTCTTATTTCATTGTTTAAATAAATCCTATAAACCACTAAATGCCTAAATACTTAAATCAATAACTCCTAAATCTCGAAAAACCTAAATTGATAATCATTTTAAACTGGCATACCCTAAATAATAAATAATAAATAGTAAATCTTATTTTTTTCATTATAATTTTAAATATTCATTTTAATTATTTATTTGTTTATTTATATATAAATATTAATTACAAAATTAATTGAGTTAGACAAATATAATTTATATAAATTATTTTTCATCAAAAAATTATTGATAAACTTTTTAAAAGAAAAAAAAATTTTAAAACAAAAAATTATTATATAGTAAAATATTTTTCTTTTATTCTGAATCATTTTAGATTTTGTAATTATATTTTATTTGATATCTATCTTATTAATAATAGATTATTAATTCATTTTTTGATCATTATTAGAATATTTATCAATAAAATTATTTATATTGAATTTATATGATATATAAATATAATGATTATTATAACTAAATATTGTATTCTCTTTTGGAAAAAGTTAAAAATTATTATATTTTAAAAGGTTATAACCTTTGAAAATATCAAAAAATAAAAAAAATAAATTTTTTGATATTTTTTTTAAATAACACCTATAAACCACTAAATGCATGCACAGTTAACTCAGTAAACTTCTAAACCCCATAATGCCAAAATATATAAACCATTAAACCGCTATATACTACTTAATAATTAATAAATCTAATTTTTAATTCTATTTATTATAATTTTAAATATTCATTTTAATTATTTATTAGTTTATTTTTAAAGAAATATTTACTACAAAATAAATTATGAGTGCGACTAATATAATTTTAAAAATATATATGCTTTAAAAAGAAGTAAAAATTTAAAATTTAAAAATTCTTATCCTGAAATATATTTTACTATAATTTTGAATGAATTTGGGTTTTGTAATTATTTTTTAATTAATATCTATCTCAATATCAATAGTTTATAAATTTAATTTTTATCATTATTATAATATATATCAATAAAATAGTTTATATTGAATTTATATGATATATAATTATTAATATTATTATAACTAAGTATTGTATTGACATTTCAAAAAAAAATTATTATTATTATATTTTCAAAGGTTATAACCTATGAAAATGAGAAAAAATTATATAAATTTTTTTTCATATTTTATTTTTTTAAATAAAACATATAAACCACTAAAAGCCTAAAAACATAAATCACTAAAATCCTAAATGAAAAAACCTATAAATAATTAATCCATTAAACTAGTATACAGTAATAATAAATCATAAATCTCATTTTAATTTTTTTTCAGTATAATTTTAAATTTTTATTTTAAATATTTATCTGTTTATTTTTATAGAAATATTAATTACAGAATAAATTATTAGTGAGAAATATCTAATTTAAATTAAACCGGTATCCCTAAATAATAAATTATAAATCTCATTTTTTTTCATAATAATTTTAAATATTCATTTTAATTATTTATTTGTTTATTTTTATAAATATATTAATTACAGAATAAATTATGAGTTAGACAAATATAATTTATATAAATTATTTTTTATCAAAAAAATATACATAAACTTTTTAAAAGAAATAAAAATTCAAAATAAAGAATTATTATATTGTAATATATTTTGCTTTGCTTCTGAATCATTTTTGGTTTTGTGATTATATTTTAATTGATATCTATCTTATTAATAATAGAATATTAATTTATTTTTTGATCATTATTAGAATATGTATAAATAAAATTGTTTATATTGAATTTACATGATATATAAATATAAGTAGTATTATAACTAAATATTATATTTACATTTTAAAATAATTTAAAAATTATTATATTTTTAAAGGTTATCATCTTTGAAAATGAGATAAAATCACAAAAAATTTTTTTTGTTATTTTATTGTTTATATAAAACCTATAAACTACTAAATGCCCAAACGCTTAAATCATTAATCTCCTAAACCACAAAATCCTTAAATACTTAAACCATTAAACCAACTTTAAAGGTTTAAGTATTTATAAATAATATATAAATATCTATCAATAAATAATAGTTTATTAATTTATTTTTTGATCATTGTTATATTTATATTTATATTTAGTTTATTAATATCTATCAATAAAATTTTTTATTTTTAATTTACATGATATATAATTATTATGTTTATTAGAACTAAATATTGTATTCACATTTGAAAAAAATTTAAAAATTATTATATTTATAAAGGTTATAACCTTCAAAATTGAAAAAAATTTGAAAAATAATTTTTTGTTATTTTATTATTTAAATAAAATATATAAACTACTAAATGCCTAAACACTTAAATCACTAAACTCCTAAACTTTTAAATACTTAAACCATTCAACCAGTATACCCTAAATAATTAATTATAAATCTCATTTTTATTTGTATTCATTATAATTTTAATATTCATTTTAATTATTTATTAGTTTATTTTTATAGAAATATTAATTGAAAAATAAAATTATGAATGAGACAAATATAATTTAAATAATTTATCTTCATCAAAAAAAATTTATAAGCTTATAAAAAGAATCAAACATTTAAAAATAAAAAATTATTATTTAGTAATATATTTTATTTTGATTTTGAATTGTTTTAGGTTTTGCAAATATATTTTAATTAATATCTATCTTATTAATAATAGTTTATTAATCTATTTTATGATTAGTATTATAATATCTATCAATAAAATTATTTATATTGAATTTACATGATATTTAATTTTTATGATTGGTATAATTAAATATTGTATTAACATTTGAAAAAAAAATTAAAAATTATAATATTTTCAATGGTTATAACCTTGTAAATGAGAAAAAATGATAAAAATAATTTATTTGTTATTTAATTATTTAAATAAAACCTATAAACCACAAAATATCCTAAATACTTAAATTACTAAACTCCTAAACCCTAATACAACTGCACCACACACACATAGTGACAGACCACAATATACATGTGCACATATTCTTGTCCATTTTGGTCTAGCATTTAGAGGGGACAGCAAGTCCTGGAAGCAGCCAGAAGTATGGGCCACCAGCTTGTAGAGGGCCCCGCTAGAAAGCCAGGATGATAACATTCAGACAACTGATGAGACCGAGCAAAGTGGCCGGGAGTAAACCCAGGAGTAGCTAGAAGTGGGTCCCACTAGACATATTCAGTAGCATAGAGGGCCACCCAACCATCGGCCAACAAGAGTAACGGGTAATCCATGATTAATTAGAGAGCCGACAAAATCCGAAGCATAGCCAAGCAGGGCCAGTAACCAATGGTGTCCAGACCAGCCACACGGGACCGAAAGATTCAAACTTGTAGTTTATGTTTGTAGTCTTATTTGTATTTTGGACTTTGTATGCACCATGTACTTGTAGATATGGATCATGACATACTCACACGCACAATCTTGTCTGTTCTCTATATAACATGCAATGAGGGCAACTGGACGCATGAATATCTCTAAGAGGGGCCCACTAATGCATTTTGTAAATACACATTAGGTGATGCTACACTCTTAGGAGCAGAAGACCAATCTTTATAGCATTTTGTAATTTTACTTGTATTCTATCTTGGTTGTACATGTAGATAATTAGACTATGAGATGGACCTCATCACACATGCACACTGATGCATGCATATTTTTTGATATTTTGTTGGTGCAACATAAAATCACTTATTGGAGCTCGAGGAGAAAGCATTCTAACACAAGAGGTACTCTTTTGAGGATCATTGGAGCAAAAGAATGTTGAATTCAGAGGTGAGAATGAATTGACAAAGTGCCGTAGATATGGACTTGTGGATTTATGGGTATTCAATTTTACATGTATTCCATTGCATAGCAATGACATAGGCTAACACTTGATGCTGCGTGTCACACACATGCACAATCTTATATATGCTTAGTTTTAATATGGGGCAGCATTCAGGGTCCTCCAAAAGGCTTGGACAAATCCGTATGGAAAGGACGTAGTGTACATACTTACCCACTGCCAACTCTAAAGTCTGGGAATGCCAGGTGATTTTAGTTGTATTTGTACGGTTGGAATTATTAGCCATTATGTTTTTTTATGTATTTTATGCATAGAATCATTAAGGTGCATAGGATTTGGTGGGCTGGCCTAAATTAGTAAGCTTTTTAGTCTCTTGTAAGTTGTGCCTAAATGATAAATAAAGTGTGTATTTTCCAAAAAAAAACAAAAAAAAATTATAAACCCTAAACTTTAAATCCTAAACCTTAAACCATAAATTATAACCATAATCCATAAACCCTAAATCCTAAATCTCATGTTTTGCACTTTTATAATCAAATGACTAAGTGTTAAATTTAAATTGTTATTCACAACTTTTAGGAATGTCATAGATATATCTTTTTGTATATGTAACACAAAGTCATGACTCAAGGGGTGAGTTATGGATTCATTTTCTTTCTTGCTTTAGATTATTATAGCATTAGCAATGGTCATGATTGTATATTTTGTCTCTAGGACACAAAATCATATCGATGAGAATATGCCATAACTTGTGTCTCTCTGTTGAACATTGTTATGGCACAAAGAATGATCATGAATACATATTTAATCACTATAATACTGGGTCACAGTATTGAATATGACCATAACTTGTGCATTTTATCTTTATATTGCAAAGTCACTGCACTAGGAATGTTTGTAACTTTGGATATTCCTAAAGAGAAAAAGTCATGACCCTAGAGATAGTTAAAGCTCAAGTACTACTCTTTATAACTTTCTATAGCTAAAATTCTTGGGATTGGAAATATCACTATGGCTTTTTCCTTTGATTTGTGACCTCGAGTGTCAATATGCAAGACTAATATTTTGAGCAATGTTTAAAACCTTTTATACATTTGAATATAATTCATTTACACCTTTTTGGGTATTGTGAGCTTATATACATAACTCATTTAATATAAAAAGAAAGAAATGATACTTTTCATATCCATGAGGATATAAAAAAATGCTTATACATGCCAATAAAATAAATTTTTTGATTCTTGATTGAAAGAGAGCCCATACTTCTTGCCATGCTCAAATCACCCGGGGGCTAGTTTGTTCTAATAGGCTACAAGGTGGTTATTTTTTTAGAGGTGAACAAAGCAATTTAAAAAAATTGGTTTGAGTGTGTGCATGAGGGATATTTTAGAAAAAATTTCAATAATCAATATAAATAGCATCCTCAAAAACTAGATATTTCAACACATAATGGTAGATCTTTGGTTTAGTTTATTAGCGTACATGAGTCGAATTACCTTTGATAGCCTAGTGATTCAACATCAAATATTATGAGACATAATAGATATAAAGTAAAAGCTCCTATTATGTTGGTTAGAGCTTTAGCAATCATTCTAGAGTTGAGAAAGAAACAAAATTAATTATTTTAATTATTCAGTATAATTTTTATTTTTATTTTAATTATTTATCAGTTTATTTTTATAGAAATATTAATTATGAAATAAATTATAAGTGAGACAGAACTAATTTAAATTAAACCGGTATATCCTAAATAATAAAGAATAAATCTCATTATTTTTTCATTTTAATTTTATATATTAAAATTTAATTATTTATTTGTTTATTTTTATATAAATATTAATTACAAAATAAATTATGAGTTACACAAATATAATTTATATAAATTATTTTTCATCAAAAAAATATAGATAAGCTTTTTAAATGAAAAAAATAATCAAAAAATTTAAATTGTTTTTCATTCTTTAAATAAAAACTATAAATCAATAAAGGCCTAAACACTTAAATCACAAAACCCCAAAAGACCTAAATACTTAAACTATTAAACTAATATATCCTGAATAATAAATAATAAATCTCAATTTTATTTGTATTCTATATAATTTTTAATATTCATTTTAATTATTTATTAGTTTATTTATATATAATTATAAATTAAAATAAATTATGTAGAAGAAAAAAATAATTTAAATAATTTACTTTTAATAACAAAAAAATAAACTTATAAAAAGAAGCAAAACATCAAAAAAATTATTATTTAGTATTATATTTTACTTTGATTTTGAATAAATTTACGTCTTGCTAATATATTTTAAAAAATATCTATCTTATTAATAATAGTTTATTAATTTATTTATTGATAATTAATATAATATCTATCAATATAATTGTTTATATTGAATTAACATGATATATAATTATTAAGATTATCATAAATAAATATAGTATTCACAGATAAAAAAAAATTAAAAATTGTTATATTTTTAAAGGTACCTTCAAAAATGAGAAAAAATAACAAGAATAAATTGTTTGTTATATCATTGTTTAAATAAAACTTATAAACCATTAAATACCTAAATACATAAATCTTTAAACTCCTTAACCCCGAAGCTCCTAAATACCTAAACCTTTAAACTCATAAACCTTAAATATAATGTAAATAATTTATAGAAATAATAATTACAAAATAAATTATGAGTGACAAATATAATTTAAATAATATATATTTCATCAAAAAAATATATAAGTTTATAAAATTATGCAAAAACTAAAAAAAAATTATTATTTAGTAATAAATTTTACTTTGATTTTGAATCATTTTAGGTTTTTTAAGTATATTTTAATTTATATCTATCATATTAATAATAGTTTATTAATTTATTTTTTGATAATTGATATAATATTTATCAATAAAATTATTTATATGTATTTTAAATTATATATTGTTATAATAATTATTATTACTAAATATTTTATTCACATTTTTTAAAAATTTTAAAATTATTATATTTTCAAATGTTATGACATATGAAAATTTGACAAAATATCAAAAATAATTTTTTTGTTATTTCATTATTTAAATAAAAGCTATAAACCATTAAATGACTAAATACTTAAATCAATAACTTCTAAATCACGGAAAACCCTAAATAGATAAATTTTTTAAACAGGTATATCCTAAATAATAAATAATAAATCTCATTTTTATTTTTTTCATTATAATTTTAAATATTGATTTTAATTATTTATATGTTTATTTTTATATAAATATTAAATACAAAATAAATTATTAGTTAGAAAAATATTATTTAATAAATTATTTTTAAACAAAAAAATATAGATAAACTTATTAAAAGAAGAAAAAAATTAAAAACAAAAAATTATTAATAGTAATATATTTTACTTTGTTTCTGAATCATTTTAGGTTTTGTAATTATATTTTAATTGATACTAAACTTATTAATAATAGATTATTAATTTATTTTTTGATCATTATTAGAATATTTATTAATAAAAATATTTATATTTAATTTATATGATATATAAATTTAATAATTATTATAACTAAATATTATATTCACTTTTGAAAAATATTTGAAAATATTTATATTTTCAAAGATTATAACCTTTGATCATGTGAAAAAACAAAAAAATATATATTTTTTTATTATTTCATAGTTTAAATAAAACCTATAAATCACTAAATGCCTAAACACTTAAATCACTATACAACAAAATCTCGATAACCCTATATAGATAATCGTTTATACGGGTATCCCCTAAATAATAATTAATAAATCTCATTTTTATTTAGTTTTCATATTAATTTAAAAAATTCATTATGATTGTTTAGTTTTTTATTTATATATATATATTAATTATAAAATAAATTATGAATTAAAAATATAATTTATAAAAATTATTTTAATCAAAAAATAGATAAGCTTATAAAAATAATATAAATTTAAAAACAAATAATTATTATTAAGTAATATATTTTGCTTTGCTTTTGAATCATTTTAGGTTTTGATATTATATTTTAAGTAATATCAATCCTATTCATAATAGATTTTTAATTTATTTTTTGATAATTATTAGAATATCATTCAATAAAATTGTTTATATTGAATTTATATGATATATAATTATTATGATTATTATAAATAAATATATATTCACTTTTGAAAAAAATTTAAAAATTATTATATTTTAAAATTTTATAACCTTTGAAAATATCTAAAAATTATAAAAATAAATTTTTTTATTTTTTTCTTAAATAAAACCTATAAACCACTAAATGCATACACATTTAAATCAGTAAACTCCTAAACCCCATTATACCTAAATACATAAACCATTAAACTGCTACATACTACATAATAATTAATAAATCTTTTTTTTTATTTTTATTTATTATAATTTTAAATATTCATATTAATTATTTATTAAGTTATTTTTTTTGAAATATTTATTACAAAATAAAGTATGAGTGAGACAAATATAATTTAATTAATTTATTTTTAATAAAAAAATATACGATTCTAAAAGAAATAATAATTTAAAAATTAAAAATTAAAAATTATTATCCAGTAATATATTTTACTTTAATTTTGAAACAATTTGGGTTTTGTAAATATTTTTTAATTAATATCTATCTTTTTATTAATAGTTTATTAATTTAATTTTTGATCATTATTATATTGTCTAACAATAAAATTGTTTATATTGAATTTATATGATATATAATTATTAATATTATTATAACTAAATATTGTATTCACATTTCAAAAAATTGTAAATATTATAATATTTTCAAAGGTTATAACCTATTAAAATGATAACAAATTATAGAAAATTTTTTTTGTTATTTTTTTTATATATAAAACCTATAAACCACTAAAAGCCTAAAAACATAAATAGCTAAACTTCTAATGAAAAAACCTCTAAATACTTAAACTATTAAACTAGTATACATTAATAATAAATCTTAAATCTCATTTTAATTTTTATTCAGTATAATTTTAAATTTTTATTTTAATTATTTATTAGTTTATTTTTATTGATATATTAATTACAAAATAAATTATTAGTGAGACGGATCTAATTTTAATTTAACAGGTATGCCTAAATAATAAATAATAAAGAATAAATCTCATTTTTTTCATTATAATTTTATATATTTATTTTAATTATTTATTTGTTTATTTATATATAAATATTAATTATAAAATAAATTATGAGTTAGACAAATATAATTTATATAAATTATTTTTCATTAAAAAAATAGATATACTTATTAAAAGAAAAAAAAACTCAAAACAAAAAATTATTAGATAGTAATATATTTTTCTTTGCTTCTGAATCATTTTAAGTTTTGTAATTATATTTTAATTAATATCCATATTATTATATATGGATTATTAATTTATTTTTTTATTATTATTAGAATATTTATCAATAAAATTGTTTACATTGAATTTATATAATATATAAATATAATGATAAGTATAACTAAATATTGTATTCACATTTCAAAAAAATTTTAAAATTATTATATTTTCAAAGTATATAACCTTTGTAAATATCAAAATTTTTTGTTATTTTATTTTTTAAATAAAACCTATAAACCACTAAATGCTAGGGGTGCTCATGGGATGGGTCGGGATGGAGATTACAAATCTCCAGTCCCTTCCCACAATTCGGAGATTTTTTTTGAAGATCTAGACCCTTCCCATAGATTGAAAGTATTAGGATGGGACGAGATGGAGATTGGGGATTTTGGGTAGGAGAAAATGGTTCCGGGACGGAACGGAGTTCGGACATTTTTTTCAATTTATTTTCTTCAAACCGGCCAAGTTAGTTCATGTCGAAACCTTTTGTTGTACCATTTATCATTCCTTAGTTATGTATCTTTCAAACTCAAATTGGGTGAATTTTGTTTTGTTAAATAGGCTGAATACCGCAAACGAGTTCCATTACCTTATCAAAAGCTTTTATGTGCAGAATCGGATAGCAATGTTAAATAGAATGGGACCAAGTTGTGTGCTTTATTTGGTTTTTAATTTTTCACATGTTGGCTTTGTTCAGCCGAGTGAAAGTTAACCATAATAACAATAATATATTTTTTAAATAATTACTTAAAATATTACGAAATAGCTAAAGATACCACAAAAATTGGTAGCAGCAATTACTACTTAAGTAATTCATCAAAAAAATATGAATAAACTTTTTAAAAGAAAAAAAAATTTCAAAACAACAAATTATTATTTAGTAATATATTTTGATTTCTTTTGAATCATTTTAGGTTTTTTAATTATATTTTAATTGATATCTATCTTATTAATAATAGATTATTATTTTATTTTTTGATCATTATTAGAATATTTATCAATAAAATTTTTTATATTGAATTTATATGAAATATAAATATAATGATTATTATAACTAAATATTTAATTCACTTTTAAAAAAAATTTTAAAATTATTATATTTTCAAAGGATATAACCTTTGAAAATATCAAAAAATAATAAAAATTAATATTTTGTTATTTTAATTTTTAAATAAATCTTATAAACCACTAAATGCATACACAGTAAAATAAGTAAACTCCTAATGCCCGTAATGCCTAAATACATAAACCATTAAATCGTTATATGCTACTTAATAATTAAGAAATCTAATTTTTATTTCTATTTATTATTATTTTAAATATTCATTTTAATTATTTATTAGTTTATTTTTATAGAAATATTTATTACAAAACAAATTATGAGTGCGAAAAATATAATTTAAATAATTTATTTTTAAACAAAAAAAATACATACGCTTATAAAAGACGTAAAAATTTAAAAATTATTATCTAGTGATATTTTTTACGTTAATTTTGAATCAATGTTTTTTGTAAATATTTTTAAATTAATATCAATCTTATTATTACTAGTTTATTAATTTAATTTTTGATCATTATTATAAAATCTATCAATAAAATATTTATATTGAATTTATATGATATATAATTATTAAAATTATAAATAACTAAATAATATTATTATAAATAATATATATTATAAATTATAAATAATAATTATAAATAATCATAAATAACTAATTATAAATTAAAATAATATATATTTATCAATAATATATTTATTATTAAAATTATAAAATATAGTAAAATCAATAAAAATTATAAATAACCTATGAAAATGAGAAAAAATTACAAATTTTTTTTCGTTATTTTATTGTTTTAATAAAACTTTTAAACCACTAAATGCCAAAAAACATAAATCGCTAAACTTTTAAACGACAAAACTTCTAAATATTTAAACTATTAAATTGATATACATTAATAATAAAACATAAATCTTATTTTAAATTTTATTAAGTATAATTTTAAATTTTTATTTTAATTATTTATCCGTTTATTTTTATAGAAATATTAATTACAAAAAAAATTATTTGTGAGACATATCTATTTTAAATAATTTATTTTTTATCAAAAAAAATATATATGCTTATAAAAAAAGGCAATATTTTAAAACAAAAATTTATTATTTTGTAATATAATTTATTTTGATTTTGAATCATTTTAGTTTTTGCAATTATATTTTAATTTATATCATACTTATTAATAATAGTTTATTAATTTTTTATTGATCAATATTATAATATCTATTAATAAAATTATTTATATTGAGTTTACATTATATATAATTATTAAGAATATTATAACTACATATTATATTAACATTTAAATAAACTTAAAAATTATTATATTTTCAAAGGTTATAACCTTCAAAAATTAAAAAAAATTAAAAAATTTAATTTTTTTTTCATTCTTTAAATAAAAACTATAAATCACTAAAGTCCTAAACACTTAAATCACATAACCCAAAACACCTAAATACTTAAACCATTAAACTAGTATATGCCGAATAATAAATATTAAATCTCAATTTTATTTGTATTCATTATAATTTTAAATATTTATTTTAATTATTTATTAGTTATTTTTATAGAATTATAAATTAAAAATAAATTTGGTGGAAGACAAATATAATTTAAATAATTTAATATTAATAACAAAGAATATAAACTTATAAAAAAAGCAAAACATCAAAAAAGTTATTAATTAATATTATAATTTATTTTGATTTTGAATAAATTTAAGTTTCGTAAATATTTTTTAAAAAATATCTATCTTATTAATAATAGTTTATTAATTTATTTTTTGATCATTAATATAATATCTATCAATATAATTGTTTATATTTAATTAACATGATATATAATTATTAAGATTATCATAACTAAATATTGTCTTCACATATAAAAAAAATTTATAAATTATTATATTTTCAACGGTTATAAACATCAAAAATGATAAAAAATAACAAAAATAAATTTTGTGTTATATCATTCTTTAAATAAAACTTATGAACCATTAAATGCCTAAATACAAAATCTCTAAACACCTAAACCTCTAAGCCCCTAAATACCTAAACCTTTAAACTCGTAAACCATAAATATAATTTAAATAATTTATAGAAATATTAATTACAAAATAAATTATGAGTGAAACAAATATAATTTAAATAATATATTTTTCATCAAAAAAATATATAAGCATATAAAATGATGCAAATACTAAAAGAAATTATTAATTAATAATAAATTTTACTTTGATTTTGAATCATTTTAGGTTTTTTATTTATATATTAATTTATATCTATCATATTAATAATAGTTTATTAATTTATTTTTTGATAATTGATATAATATTTATCAATAAAATTGTTTATATATATTTTATATTATATATAGTTATAATAATTATTATTACTAAATATTATATTCATGTTTTTAAAAAATTTTAAAATTATTATATTTTCAAATGTTATGACATTTTAAATTTTGAAAAAATATCAAAAATAAATTTTTGTTATTTCATTGTTTAGATAAAAGCTATAAACCATTAAATGCCTAGATACTTAAATCAATAACTTTTAAATCTCGAAATCCCTAAATAGATAAATTTTTTTAAACACGTATAACCTTAATAATAGATTATTAATTTAGTTTTTGATCATTAATAGAATATTTTTCAATAAAAATGTTTATATTGAATTTATATGAAATATAAATTTAATAATTATTATAACTAAATATTGTATACACTTTTGAAAAAAGTTTTTAAATTTTTATATTTTCAAAGATACCTTTGTATATGTGAAAAAATAAAAAGAATATTATTTTTTGTTATTTCATTGTTTAAATAAAACTAATAAATCACTAAATGCCTAAACATATAAATCACTAAACTACAAAATCCCGATACCCCTATATAGATAATCTTTTAAAAAGGTATCTACTAAATAATAATTAATAAATCTCATTTTTATTTGTTTTCATTTTTATTTAAAAAATTCATTTTGATTGTTTAGTTTATATATATATATATATATATATATATTAATTATAAAATAAATTATGAGTTAAAAATATAATTTATAAAAATTATTTTTCATCAAAAAATAGATAAGCTTATAAAAAGTATAAAAATTTAAAAAATAATAATTATTATTAAGTAATATATTTTGCTTTGATTTTGAATCATTTTAGGTTTTGATATTATATTTTACGTAATATTAATCTTATTCATAATAGATTTTTAATTTATTTTTTGAAATTTATTAGAATATCTATCAATAAAATTGTTTATATTGAATTTATATGATATATAATTATTATGATTATTATAAATAAATATTTATTCACTTTTGAAAATTATTTAAAAATTATTATATTTTCAAAGGTTATTAACTTTGAAAATATCAAAAAATAATAAAAATAATTTTTTTGTTATTTTTTTTCTTAAATAAAACCTATAAACCACTAAATTCATACACAGTTAAATTAGTAAACTCTTAAACCTTATAATGCCTAAATACATGAACCATTAAACTGCTATATACTATTTAATAATTATTAAATCTAATTTTTATTTCTATTTATTATAATTTTAAAGATTCATTTTACTTATTTATTAGTTTATTTTTAATTGAAATATTTATTACAAAATAAAGTATGAGTGCGACAAATATAATTTAATTATTTTATTTTTAATAAAAAAAAAATATACGGTTCTAAAAGAAGTAAAAATTTAAAAATTAAAAATTATTATCCAGTAATATATTTTACTTTAATTTTGAATCAATTTGGGTTTTGAAAATATTTTTTAATTAATATCAATCTTTTTATTAATAGTTTATTATTTTTAAATTTGATCATTATTATATTATCTATCAATAAAATTGTTTATATTGAATTTATATGATATATAATTATTAATATTATTATAACTAAATATTATATTCACATTTCAAAAAATTTTAAATATTATTATATTTTCAAAGGTTATACCCTATGAAAATGAGAAAAAATTACAAATTTTTTTGTTATTTTATTTTTTAAATAAAACGTATAAACCACTAAATGCCTAAAAACATAAATTGCTAAATTCCTAAACGAAAAAACTTTTAAATACTTAAACTATTAAAAAGGTGTACATTAATAAAAAACCATAAGTACTCAATTTAATTTTTATTAAGTATAATTTTAAATTTTTATTTTAATTATTTATCAGTTTATTTTTATAGAAATAATAATTACAAAATAAATTATTAATGAGACAGATCTAATTTAAATAATTTATTTTTCATCAAAAAAAAATATATATCCTTATAAAAAGAGGCAAAATTTTAAAAACAAAAAATTATTATTTAGTAATATATTTTATTTTTATTTTGAATCATTTTAGATTTTGCAATTATATTTTAATTTATATAATTCTTATTAATAATAGATTATTAATTTTTTATTGATCATTATTATAATTTCTATTAATAAAATTATTTATAATGAGTTTACATTATGTATAATTATTAAGATTATTATTACTGAATATTATATTCACATTTAAAAAAAATTAAAAATTATTATAATTTCAAATGTTATAACCTTCAAAAATTAAAAAGAAATCAAAAAATTAAATTTTTTATTTTTTCATTCTTTAAATAAAAACTATAAATCACTAAAGGCCTAAACACTTAAATAACTAACCCCCAAAAACCAAAATACTTAAATCATTAAACTAGTATATCCCGAATAATAAATAATAAATCTCTAATTTATTTGTATTCATTATAATTTTAAATATTCATTTTAATTATTTATTTGTTTATTTTTATAGGATAATAAATTAAAAATTAATTATGAGGAACACAAATATAATTTAAATAATTTACTTTTAATAACAAAAAATATAAACTTATAAAAAGAAGCAAAACATCAAAGAAAGAATTATTTTGTAATATATTTTACTTTGATTTTGAATAAATTTACGTTTTGCTAATATATTTAAAATAATATCTATCTTATTAATAATAGTTTATTAATTTATTTTTTGATCATTAATATATTATATTTCAATATAATTGTTTATATTGAATTTACATGATTTACTATTATTAAGATTATCATAACTAAATATAGTATTCACATATAAAAAAAATTTAAAAATTGTTATATTTTCAAAGGTTATAAACTTCAAAAATAAGAAAAAATAAGAAAAAATAACAAAAATAAATTTTTTGTTATATCATAGTTTAAATACAAGTTATAAACCATTAAATGCCTAAATACATAAATATCTATACTCCTAAACCCCGAAGCCCCTAAATAATCAAACATTTAAACTCGTAAACCTTGAATATAATTTAAATAATTTATAGAAATATTAATTACAAAATAAATTATGAGTGATACAAATATAATTCAAATAATATATTTTTCATAAAAAAAACATATAAGCTTATAAAATGATGCAAAAACTCAAAAATGAATATTATTTAGTAATAAATTTTACTTTGATTTTGAATCATTTTAGGTTTTTTAATTATATTTTAATTTATATCTATCATATTAATAATAGTTTATTAATTTATTTTTTAATAATTGATATAATATAT
>JAREIK010001926.1:505918-592254 GCA_029783825.1 Sapria himalayana
AATTTTTATTAATAGATATTATAATAATGATCAATAAATAAATTAATAAACTAGTATTAATAAGAATGATATAAATTAAAATAAATTGTAGAATCTAAAATGATTCAAAATCAAAATAAGATATATAACTAAATAATAATTTTTTATTTTAAAAGTTTTGCCTCATTTTATAAGCATATATATTTTTTTAAGGAAAAGTAAATTATTTAAAATATATCTGTCTCACTAATAATTTTTTTGTAATAAAAATTTCTATAAAAATAAATTGATAAATAGTTTAAAATGAATATTTAAAATTATAATGAATACTAATAAAAAGATATTTATGATTTATTATTTTAAGTATACCTATTTAATGGTTTAGTTTTCTATGGTTTTGGGGTTAAAGAGTTTATTGATTTATATGTTTGCACATTTAGGTGTTTATAGGTTTTATTTAATCAATGAAATAACTAAAAAATTTATTTTTATGAATTTTCGTGATTTTCAAAGGTTATTACCTTTGAAAATATAATTAATTTTAATCATTCTAAAATATGAATGCATTACTAGTTATAATAATCTTAATAATTATATCTGATGTAAATTCAATATAAAAAAATTTATTAATATATATTATTATAATGATCGAAAAATAAATTAAAAACTATTATTAATATATAGACATTAATTAAAAATATATTTGCAGAACCCAAAATAATTCAAAATCAATTATATTATATTACAAAATAAAATTTTAAATTTTTGAAATTTTGTTTATTTTTATACGCTTATTTTTTTTCATAAAATAATATATTTAAATTATATGCTCACTCATTATTTATTTTGTAATTAATATTTCTATAAAAAAAACTAAAAAATAATTAAAATGAATATTTAATATCATATTGAATACAAATAAAAATGAAATTTATTATTTATTATTTAGGTTATATAGGTTTAATGGTTTAAGTATTAAGGGCATTTTGGGATTAAGGAGTCTAGATTTTTAAATGATTAGAAATTTAGTGGTTTATAAGTTTATTTAAATAATAAAAATAATAATATTAATTATTTTTGTGATTTTTTAATCATTTTTGAAGGTAAAACCTTTGAAAATATAATAATTTTTAAATTTTTTTCAAAAGTGAATTTAATATTTAGTTCTAAATAATCATTATATTTATTTCATATAAATTCAATATAAATACTTTTATGGCATAAATATTCTAATAATGATCAAAAAATAAATAATACTCTATTATTAATAAGATAGATATCAATTAAACTCTAATTATTAAACCTAAATGATTTAGAAGGAGAGCAAAATATATTACTATATAATATTTTTGTTTTAATTTTTTTCTTCTGTTTAATAAGTTTATCTATATTTTTTTGTTGAAAAATAATTTATATAATTATAATAATTACTTATAATTTATTTTTTATTTAATAATAATAAAAATTAAACAAATAAATAATTAAAATGAATATTTAAAATTAAAATGAAAAAAATAAAAATGAGATTTTTAATTTATTATTTGGGTTATACCTATTTAAAAAATTTATATATTTAGGGTTTCGACATTTAGAAGTATTGATTTATGTATTTAGGAATTTAAAGGTTTATAGCTTTTTTTTTAAACAATGAAAACAAAAATTTATTTTTGATATTTTTTCAAATTTTCAAAATGTCCATAAACATTTGAAAATATATAACTTTAAAAATTTTTATAAATGTGCATATAATATTTAGTAATAATATAATTATAACGATATATAATATAAACTAACTATAAATAATTTTATGATAATATTATATCAATTATCAAATAATAATAATAAACTATTATTAATATGATAGATATAAATTAAAATATAATTTAAAACTCTAAAATGATTCAAAATCAAATAAAATTTATTACTAAATAATATTTTTTTTTGTTTTTGCATCATTTTATAAGGCTTATCTATTATTTTTTGAAAAATATATTATTTAAATTATATTTGTCACTCATAATTTATTTTTGTAATTAATTTTCTATAAATTATTTAAATGATATTTAAGGTTTACGAGTTTAAAGGTTCAGGTATTTAGGGGCTTCACGGTTTAGGAGTTTAAATATTACTGTATCTAGGCATTTAATGGTTAGAGATTTATTTAAACAATGATAATTCAAAAAATTTATTTTTGTTATTCATTCTCATTTTTTAAGGTTATAACCTTTTAAATTTAATAATTTTTAAATTTTTTTTTATTGTGAATACTATATTTAGTTATGATAATCTTAATAATTATATATCATGTAATTCTTATAAACAATTATATTGATAGATATTATATAAATGACCAAAAAATAAATTAATAAACTATTATTAATAAGATAAATGTTTTTTAAAATATATTTGCAAAACGTAAATTTATTCAAAATCAAACTAAAATATAATACTAAATAATAATTTTTTTGATGTTTTGCTTCTTTTTATAAGTTTATATTTTTTACTATTAAAACTAAATTATTTAAATTATATTTGTCTTCCACATAATTTATTTTTAATTTATAATTCTATAAAAATAAACTAATAAATAATTAAAATGAATATTTAAAATTATAATGAATACAAATAAAATGAGATTTATTATTTATTATTCAGGATATACTAGTTTAATGGTTTATGTATTTAGGTGTTTTAAAGGTTATAACCTTTGAAAATATAATAATTTTTAATTTTTTTAAATGTTAATATAATATTTAGGTATAATGTTCTTAATAATTATATATAATGTAAACTCATATATAAATAATTTATTAATAAATATTATAATAATGATCAATAAAAAGTTAATAAACTATTATTAATAAGAATGATTAAATTAAAATATAATTGCTAAAAACTAAAATGATTCAAAATCAAAATAAAATATATTAAAAAATAATAAATTTTTGTTTTAAAATTTGCATCTTTATATAGCACATATATTTTTTTTGATAAAAAATAAATTATTTAAAATAGATCTATCGCAATAATAATTTATTTTGTAATTAATATTTCTATAAAAATAAACTGATAAATAATTAAAATAAATTTTAAAATTACACTTAATAAAAATTAAAATGAGATTTAGATTTATTATTACTGTATACCGATATAATAGTTTAAGTATTTATAGTTTTGTCATTTAGGAGATTAGCGATTTATGTTTTTAGGCATTTAGTGGTTTATAGGTTTTATTTAACAATAAAATAACAAAAAATATTGTAATTTTTTTCATTTTCATAGGTTATAACCTTTGAAAATTATATATAATTTAAAATTTTTTGAAATGTGAATATAATATTAGTTAGACTAATTTTAATAATTATATATCAGATAAATCAATATAAACAATTTTATTGATAGATATTATAAAAATGATCAAAATAAATTAATAAACTATTAATAATAGATAGATATTATATAAAAAATATTTACAAAACCCAAATTGATTCAAAATTAAAGTAAAAAATTTTACTGGATATTATTTTTAATTTTTAAATATTACTTCTTTTATAAGCGTATATACATTATTGATTATAAATAAATTTTTTAAATTATATTGTCACACTTATAATTTATTTTGTAATAAATATTTCTATAAAATAAACTTATAAATAATTAAATGAATATTTAAATAATAATAAATTGAAATAAAATTAGATTTATTAATTATAAGTAGTATATAGTAGTTTAATGTTTAATGTATTTTAGCCATTACAGGCCTTAGGAGTTTACTATTTTATGGGTATGCTTTTTGTGTTTGTTAGTTTATTTTTAAATATTAAAATAACAAATATTTATTTTTTTTATTTTTGACATTTTCAAAGGTTATAACGTTTGAAAATATAATAATTTTTAAATTTTTTTCAAATGTGAATTCAATATTTAGTTATAATAATCATTATATTTATATATCATATAAATTCAATATAAACAATATTATTGATAAATATTATAAAAATGATAAGAAAATAAATTAATAATCTATTATTATAAGATAGATATCAATTATAATATAATTATAAAACCTAAAATGATTCTGAAGCAAACCAAAATTTATTACTATATAATAATTTTTTGTTTTGAAATTTTTTTTAATAAGTTTATTTATATTTTTTGATGAAAAATAATTATATAAATTATATTTGTGTAACTCATAATTTATTTTATAATTAATATTTATATAAAAATAAAAAAATAAATAATTAAATTTGAATATTTAAATTAAAATGAAAAAAAAATGAGATTTATTCTTTATTATTTAGGATATACCAGTTTAATTTAAATTAGATCTGTCTCACTAAAAATTTATTTTGTAATTAATATTTCTATAAAAATAAACGGATAAATAATTAAAATAAAAATTTAAATTATACTGAATAATTAAAATAATTTATTTTCTTCATCTCTCAACTCTAGAAAGATTGCTAAAGCAATAACCAAAATAATAGGAGCTTTTACTTTATCTCTATTATGTCTCATCAAATTTGATGTTGAATCACTGGGCTATCAAAGGTAATTTGACTCATGTACGCTAACAGACTAAACCAAAGTTGTACCCCCTATGTGTTGAAATATCTAGTTGTTGAGGATGCTATTTATATTGATTATTGTAATTTCTTCTAAAATATCTCTCATGCACACACTCAAAGTAATTTTTTTGAAACATAGTTCACCTCTAAAAAAATAACCACCTTGTAGCCTATTAGAAACAATTAGCCCCAGGGCGGTTTGAGCAGGGCAAGAAGTATGTGCTCTCTTTCAATCAAGAATCTAAAAATTTATATTATTGGCATGTCTAAGCCTTTTTTTTTATATCCTCATGGATATGAAAAGTATCATTTCTTTCTTTTTATATTAAATGAGTTATGTATACAAGCTCACAATACCCAAAAATGTGTAAATGAATCATATTCAAATGTATAAAAGATCTTGATCATTGCTCAAAATATTAGTCTTGCATATTGACACTTGAGGTCATAAATCAAAGGAAAAAGCCATGGTGATATTTCCAATCCCAAGAATTTTAGCTATAGAAAGTTAAAAAGAGTAGTACTCGTGCTTTAACTATTTCTAGGGTCATGACTTTTGCTCTTGAGGAATGTCCAAAGTTACAATCATTCCTAGTGCAATGACTTTGCAATATAAGATATAATTCACAAGCTATGATCATATCAGATACTGTGACCTAGTATTATAGTGATTAAATATGTATTCATGATCATTCTTAGTGCCATAACAATATGTTCAATAGAGAGACACAAGTTCTGGCATATTCTCATATATATGATTTTGTGTTCTAGAGACAAAATATACAATCATGACCATTGCTAATGCTACAATAATCTTAATAAAGAAAGTGACTGAATTCAAAACTCGCCCCTTGACTCATGACTTTGTGTTGCATATACAAAAAGATAAATTTGTGACATTTCTAAAAGTTGTGAATTTTAATTTAAATTTAACACTTAGTCATTTGATTATTAAAGTGCAAAACATGAGATTTAGGATTTAAGGTTCATGGATTAGGGTTATAGTTTATGGTTTATCGTTTAGGATTTAAAGTTTAGGGTTTATGGTTTTTTTTGTTTTTTTTTCGAAAAATACACACTTTATTTATTATTTAGGCACACAACTTACAAGAGACTAAAAAACTCACTAATTTAGGCCAGCCCACCAAATCATATGCACCTTAATGATTCTATGCATAAAATACATAAAAAACATAATGCTTAATAATTCCAAGAGTACGAATACATCTAAAATCACCTAGCATTCCTGGACATCAGAGTTGGAATTTAGTCATTATGCTCTATGCGTCCTTTCCATTCGAATTTGTCCAAGCCTTTTGGAGGAACATGAATGATGCACCATATTAAAACTATGCAAATATAAGATTATGCATGTGTGTGACATGCAGCATAAAGCATTTGCCTATGTCATTGCTATGAATGGAATACATGTAAAACTGAATACCCATAAATCCACAAGTCCATATCTACGGCATTTTGTCAATTCATTCTCACCTATGAATTCAATATTCTTTTGCTCCAATGATTCTCAAAAGAGTGTCTCTTGGGTTAGAATGCTTCTTCCTCGTGCTCCAAGAAGTGGCTGTATGTTGCACCGACAAAATATCAAAAAATATGCATGCATCAGTGTGCATGTGTGATGAGGTCCATCTCATAGTCTAATTAACTACGTGTACAACCAAGCTAGAATACAAGTAAAATTACAAAATGCTATAAAGATGGGTCTTCTGCTCCCGGGAATGTAGCATCGCCTAATGTGTCTTTACAAACTGCATTAGTGAGCCCCACTTAAAGATACTCATGGGTCCAGTTTCCCTCATTGCATGCTACATAAAGAACATACAAGATTGTGTGTGTGAGTATGTCATGATCCATCTCTACAAGTACATGGTGCATACAAAGTCCAAAATACAAATAAGACTACAAACATTAACTACAAGTTTGAATCTTTCGCTCCCGTGTGGCTGGTCTGGACTCCATTGCTTACTGGCCCTGCTTGATGATGCTTCGGATTTTGTGGGTTCTCTAATTAATTATGGATTACCCGCTTCTCCTATTGGGCGAAGGTTGGGTGGCCCTCTATGCTGCCTGATAGGGCTAGTGGGACCCACTCCAAGCTACTCCTGGGTTTATGCCAGACCACTTTGCTCGGCCTCATCGGTTTTCTGAATGTTATCATCCCGACTTGCTAGCAGGGCCCTCTACAAGCTGGTGGCCCATACTTCTGGCTGCTTCCAGGACTTGCTAGCCGCTTTTAATGTGACACCAAAATCGACAAGAATATGTGCACGTGTGTACTGTGGTCCGTCGCTATGTGTGTGTGGTGCAGAAGTATCAGGGATTAGAAGTTTAGTAATTTAAGTATTTAGCTATTTTGTGGTTTATAGGTTTTATTTAAATAATTAAATAACAAAAAATTATTTTTATTATTTTTTTCTCATTTTCAAGGTTATAACCATTGAAAATATTATAATTTTTAAATTTTTTTCAAATGTTAATACAATATTTAATTATAATAATCATAAAAATTCAATATTAGTTAAATTTAATATAAATAATTGTATTGATCAATATTGTAATACTGATCATAAAATAGATTAATAAACTATTATTAATATGATAGATATTAATTAAAATATATTTGCAAAATCTAAAACGATTCAAAATCAAAGTAAAATATATTACTAAATAATAATTTTTTATTTTTAAATATTTGATTCTTTTTATAAGCTTATAAATTTTTTTTGCTGAAGATAATTATTTAAATTATATTTTTCTCATTCATAATTTTATTTTGCAATTAATATTTCGATAAAAATAAACTAATAAATAATTTAAATGAATATTGAAATTATAATGAATAGAAATAAAAATGAGATTTATGATTAATTATTTAGGATATATCGGTTTAATGGTTTAAGTATTTAGATGTTTATGAGTTAAGTGATTTAAGTGTTTAAGCATTTAGTAGTTTATATGTTTTATTTAAATAATGAAATAACAAAAAAATTATTTTTCAAATTTTTTATAAATTTTGAAGGTTATAATCTTTATAAATATAATAATTTTTAAATTTTTTTCAAATGTGAATACAATATTTAGTTATAATAAACTTAATAAATATATACCATGTAAATTAAAAATAAACAATTTTATTAATAGATATTAATAAACTAAATATAAATATAATAATGATCAAAAAATAAATTAATAAACTATTATTTATTGATAGATATTTATATATTATTTATAAATACTTAAACCTTTAAAGATGGTTTAAATGATTAAGTATTTAAGGGTTTTGGGGTTTAGGGGTTTAATGATTTAAGCATTTAGGCATTTAGTAGTTTATAGGTTTTATATAAACAATAAAATAATAAAAAATTTATTTTTGTGATTTTATCTCATTTTCAAAATGATAACCTTTAAATATATAATATTTAGTTATAATAATCTTTATAATTATATATCATGTAAATTCAATATAAACAATTTTATTGATAAATATTCTAATAATGTTCAAAAAATAAATTAATAAACTATTATTAATAAGATAGATATCAATTAAAATTTAATTAAAAAACCTAAAATGATTCATAAGCAAATCAAAATAAATTACTATATAATAATTATTTGTTTTGAAAAATCTTTTTCTTTGAAAAAGATTATCTATAATTTTTTGTTGAAAAATAATTTATATAAATTATTTTTGTCTAACTCAATTTATTTTTTAATTAATTTTTATATATAAATAAACAAATAAATAATTAAAATGAATATTTAAAATTATATGAAAAAAATGAGATTTATTATTTATTATTTAGGGATAATATTTTAATTTAAATTCGATCTGTCTCACTAATAATTTATTTTGTAATTAATATTTCTATAAAAATAAACTAGTAAATAATTAAAATAAAAATTTAAAATTATACTGAATAAAAATTAAAATGAGATTTATGATTTATTATTAATCTATACCATTTAATAAAATAAGTATTTAGAGGTTTTGTCGTTTAGGAGTTTAGCAATTTATATTTTTATGCTTTTAGTGGTTTATAGGTTTTATTTAGAAAATAAATTAACATAAAATTTTCTATAATATGTTATCATTTTCATAGCTTATAACCTTTCAAAATATAATAATATTTACAATTTTTGAAATGTGAATACAATATTTAGTTATAATAATCATTATATATATATATATATATCATATAAATTCAATTTGAACAATATTATTGATAAATATTCTAATAATGATCAAAAAAATAAATTAATAATCTATTATTAATAAGATAAATATCAATTAAAATATAATTACAAAACCTATAATGATTCAGAAGCAAAGCAAATTATATATCTATATAATAATTATTTGTTTTTAATTTTTTTTTTCTTTTATTAAGTTTATCTATATTTTTTTTGAAGAAAAATAATTTATTTAAATTATATTTGTTTAACTCATAATTTATTTTTTAATTAATATTTATATAAAAATAAACAAATAAATAATTAAAATGAATATTTAAAATTATAATGAAAAAATGAGATTTATTATTTATTATTTAGGGTATACCAATTTAATTTAAATTATATCTATCTCACTAATAATTTATTTTTTAATTAATATTTCTATAAAAATAAACATATAAATAATTAAAATAAAAATTTAAAATTATACTGAATAAAAATTAAAATGAGATTTATGAATTTTTATTAATGTATACTAGTTTAATATTTTAAGTATTTAGAGGTTTTGTCATTTAGGACTTTAGCGATTTATGTTTTTAGGCATTTAGAGGTTTATAGGATTTGTTTAAACAATGATAAAACAAAAAAAATTATTTTTGATATTTTTTCACATTTTCAAAAATTATAACCTTTGACAATATAATAATTTTAAAATTTTTAAAAAATGTTAATACAATATTTAGTAAAAATAATCATTATAATTATATATAATATAAACTAAATATAAACAATTTTATTCATAGATATGATATCAATTATCAAAAAATAAATTAATATGCTATTATTAATATGATAGATATAAATTAAAATATAATTGCAAAACCTAAAAATATTTAAAATCCAAGTAAACTTTATTACTAAATAATAAGTTTTATTTAGCTTTTGCTTCTTTTTATAAGCTTATATTTTTTTTGATGAAAAATAAATTATTTAAATTATATTTGTATCACCATTAATTTATTATGTAATTAATATTTTAATAAATTATTTAAATTATATTTAAGGTTTACGAGTTTAGAGGGTTAAGTATTTAGGAGCTTTTGTGTTTAGGAGTTTAGAGGTTTAAGTGTTTCGGTATTTAGTGGTATATAAGTTTTATTTAAACAATGATATAATGAAAATTTATTTTATTATTTTTTTAATTTTTGAAGGTTATAACCTTTGAAAATATAATAATTTTTAAATTTTTTTCAAATGTAAATATAATATTTAGTTATAAAAATCTTAATAATTATAAGTCATTTAAATTCAATATAAATAATTAAATTTCTAGAATTATATTAATGATGAAAAAAAAATTTAATAAACTATTATCAATAAGATAGATATTATTTAAAATATATTGCAAAATCTAAATTTATTCAAATTCAAAGTAAAATTTATTACTTAATAATAATTTTTTTAATGTTTTGCTTTTTTTATAACTTTATATTTTTGTTATTATAAATAAATTATTTAAATTAATTTTTCCTACTCATAATTTATTTTGTAATTTATAATTCTATAATAATAAACTAATAAATAATTAAAATAATTATTTAAAATTATAATGAATGCAAATAAAATTAAGATTTATTATTTATTATTTATTATTCAGGATTTAATGTTTTAATGGTTTAAGTATTTAGGTGTTTTTGGGTTTAGGAGTTTAGTGCTTTAAGTGTTTAGACCTTTAGTGATTTATAGTAATTATCTAAAGAATTAAAAAATAAAAAATTTAATTTTTTGAATTTTTTTAATTTTTGAAGGTTGTAACCTTTGAAATATAATAATTTTAAATTTTTTGAAATGTGAATATAATATTTAGTTATAATAATCTTATTAATTATATATAATGCAAACTAAATATAAATAATTTTATTAAAAGATATTATAATAATGATCAATAAATAAATTAATAAACTAGTATTAATAAGAATGATATAAATTAAAATATAATTGTAGAATCTAAAACGATTCAAAATCAAAATAAGATATATAACTAAATAATAATATATTATTTTAAAAATTTTGCCTCATTTTATAAGCATCTATATTTTTTTGATGAAAAGTAAATTATTTAAAATATATCTGTCTCACTAATAATTTTTTTGTAATAAATATTTCTATAAAAATAAATTGATAAATAATTAAAATGAATATTTAAAATTATAATGAATACTAATAAAAAGATATTTATGATTTATTATTTAAGGTATACCTATTTAATGGTTTAGGTTTTCTGTGGTTTTGGGGTTAAAGAGTTTATTGATTTATATGTTTGCACATTTAGGTGTTTATAGGTTTTATTTAATCAATAAAATAACTAAAAATTTATTTTTATGAATTTTCGTGATTTTCAAAGGTTATTACCTTTGAAAATATAATAATTTTTTAATCATTCTAAAATATGAATGCAATACTTAGTTATATTAATCTTAATAATTATATATGATGTAAATTTAATATAAAAAATTTTATTAATATATATTATTATAATGATCGAAAAATAAATTAATAAACTATTATTAATAAGATAGATATTAATTAAAATATATTTGCAGAACCCAAAATAATTCAAAATCAAAGTAAATTATATTACTAAATAAAATTTTATATTTTTGAAATTTTGTTTATTTCTATAAGCTTATTTTTCTTCATAAAAAATACTATATTTAAATTACATGTCTCACTCATTATTTATTTTGTAATTAATATTTACATAAAAATAAACTAAAAATAATTAAAATGAATATTTAAAATTATAATAAATAGAAATAAAAATGAAATTTATTATTTATTTTTTAGGTTATATAGTTTTAATGGTTTTAGTATTTAGGGGGTTTTGGGATTAAGTATTCTAGATATTTAAATGATTTGGCATTTAGTGGTTTATAAGTTTTATTTAAATCATAAAATAATAAAAAATTTATTTTTGTGATTTTTTATCATTTTTGAAGGTTATAAACTTTGAAAATATAATAATTTTTAAATTTTTTTCAAATGTAAATATAATATTCAGTTATAATAATCTTAATAATTA
Organism: Sapria himalayana; assembly: GCA_029783825.1. Taxonomy (NCBI): domain Eukaryota; kingdom Viridiplantae; phylum Streptophyta; class Magnoliopsida; order Malpighiales; family Rafflesiaceae; genus Sapria; species Sapria himalayana. The sequence continues at coordinate 517,745 of JAREIK010001926.1, forward strand.
TAAGACATTTAAATTCAATATAAGTAATTATATTGATAGATATTATAATAATGATCAAAAAATAAATTAATAAATTATTATTAATAAGATTGATAGCAATTAAAATATAAATGCAAAACCTATAATGATTCAAAATCTAAGTAAAATATATTACTAAATGATACTTTTTTGTTTTTAAATTTTTACTTTTTTTTATAAGCTTTTATTTATTATTTGATTAAAAATAAATTATGAAAATTAATTTTGTCTTGCCCATTATTTATTTTGTGATTAATATTTATATAAAAAATAAATTAATAATTAATTAAAATGTATATTTAAAATTATTATGAATACAAATTAAAATGAAATTTATGATTTATTATATAAGGTATACCGGTTTAATGGTTTGATTATTTAGGAATTTTGTCGTTTAGGAGTTTAGTAATTTATGTTTTTAGGCATTTAGTGGTTTATCAGTTTTATTTATATAATAAAAATTTAAAATTCTATTTTTGATTTTTTCTAATTTTCAAAGGTTAACCTTTAAAAATAAGATAATTTTTAAAATTTTTTTAAATTTGAATACCATGTATAATTATATTAATCTTACTAATTATATTTCATATAAATTAAATATAAACAATTTGAATGATAGAGAGTATAATAATGATCAAAAATTAAATTAATAAACTTTTATTAATAATCTAAATATTAATTAAAATATATTTACATAACACAAAATGATTCAAAAGCAAATCAAAATATATTACTAAATAATAATATTTAATTTCAAATTATTTTATTCCATTTTATAAGCTTATATTTTTTATTGATTAAAAATAAATTATTTAAAAATATTTTTCTCACTCAATTTATTTTGTAATTAATTTTTTTAAAAAATTAACTATAAATAATTAAAATGAATATTTAAAATTATAATTAATAGAAATAAAAATGAGAATTATTAGTTATTAAGTAGTATATAACTGTTAAAAGGTTTGTGTATTTAGGGGTTCGGGGTTTATGAGCTTATTGATTTAAGTAACTAAGCATTTAATGATCTATAGGTTTTATTTAAAAAATGAAATAACAAAAAATTTATTTTTATTATTTTTTCTCATTTTTTAAGGTTATAACTTTTGAATATATGATAATTTTTAAATTTCTTATCAAAAGTGAATACAATATGTATTTATAATAATCATAATAATTATATATCATATAAATTCAATATAAACAATTTTATTAATAGATATTCTAATAATTATCATAAAATAAAATAAAAATCTATTATGAATAAGATTGATATTACTTATAATATAATATAAAAACCTAAAATGATTCAAAAGCAATACAAAATATATCACTAAATAATAATTATTTATTTTTAAATTTTTATGATTTTTATAAGCTTTCTATTTTTTGATGAAAAATATTTTTTATAAATTATATTTTTAACTTATAATTTATTTTATAATTATATATATATATATATATATATATATATATATATATATAAAACTAAACAATCAAAATGATTTTTTTAAATTATAATGAAAACAAATAAAAATGAGATTTATTAATTATTATTTATTGTATACCGGTTTAAAGGATTATTAATATAGGAGTATCGAGATTTTGTAGTTTAGTCATTTAAGTGTTTAGGCATTTAGTGGAGTATAGGTTTTATTTAAATAATGAAATAATAATAAAAAATATTTTTTTTTATTTTTTCAGATTTTAAAAGGTTATAACCTTTGAAAATATAATAATTTTAAATTTTTTTTCAAAAGTTAATATAATATTTTGCCATAATAATCATTATATTTATATATCATATAAATTCAATATAAACATTTTTATTGATAAATCTTCTAATAATGATCAAAAAATAAATTAATAATCTATTATTAATAGGATAGATATCGATTAAAATATAAATACAAAAGCTTAAATGATTCAGAAGAAAAGCAAAATATATTACTATATAATAATTTTTTGTTTTAAAATTTTTTTTTCTTATAAAAAGTTTATTTATAATTTGTTGATGAAAAATAATTTATATAAATTATATTTGTTTAACGCATAATTTATTTTGTAATTAATAATTATATAAAAATATACAAATAAATAATTAAAATGAATATTTAAAATTTTAATGAAAAAGAAATGAGTTTTATTATTTATTATTTAGGGTATACCGGTTTAATTTAAATTAGAACTATCTAACTAATAATTTATTTTAGTAATTAATATTTCAATAAAATAAACTCATAAATAATTAAAATAAAAATTTAAAATTAAACTAAATAAAAATTAAAATGTAATTTATGATTTATTATTAATGTATACTAGTTAAAATTGTTTAAGTATTTAGAGGTTTTGTCATTTAGGAGTTTAGCTATTTATGTTTCTAGGCATTTAGTGGTTTATAAGTTTTATTTAAACAATAAAATAAAATAAAAATTTGTAATTTTTTCTTACTATAATAGGTCATGACCTTTGAAAATATAATATATTACTATATAATAATTTTTTGTTTAGATATTTTTTTTTTCTTTTAAAAAGGTTAACTATAATTTTTTGATGAAAAATAATATATATAAATTATATTTGTCTAACTCAATTTATTTTGTAATTAATATTTATATATAAATAAACAAATAAATAATTAAAATGAATATTTAAAATTATAATTAAAAATATAAGATTTATTATTTATTATTTAGTAAAACCAGTTTAATTTAAATAAGATCTATCTTACTAATAATTTATTTTGTAATTAATATTTCTATAAAAATAAACTGATAAATAATTAAAATAAAATTTTAAAATTATACTGAATAAAGATTAATGTGAGATCTATTATTTATTATTAATGTATACAAGTTTAATGGTTATAGTAATTAGAGGTTTTGTCATTTAGGAGTTTAGCTATTTATGATTTTAGGCTTATTGTGGTTTATAGGTTTTAATAATAAAATAAAATAAAATAGAAATTATTTTTATTATTTTTTGATATTTTCAAAGGTTATAACCTTTCAAAATATAATAATTTTTAAATTTTTTAAAAAAGTGAATACAATCTTAAGTTATAATAATCATTATATTTATAATTCATATAAATTCAATATAAACAATTTTATTGATAAATATTCTAATAATGATGAAAAAATAAATTAATAATCTCTTATTAAATAGATAGATATCTATTAATATATAATTACAAAACCTAAAATGATTCCAAAGCAAAGAAAAATATATTACTACATAAAAATTTTTTGTTTAAAATTATTTTTTTTAAAAAGTTTATCTATAATTTTTTGTTGAAAAACAATTTATATAAATTATATTTGTCTAACACTATTTATTTTATAATTAATATTTATATATAAATAAACAAATAAATAATTAAAATGAAAATTTAAAATTATAATGAAAAAAAATGAGATTTATTATTTATTATTTAGATATACCGATTTAATTTAAATTAGATCTGTCTCACTATTAATTTATTTTGTAATTAATATTTCTATAAAGTTAAACTGATATATAATTAAAATAAAAATTTAAAATTATACTGAATAAAAATTAAAATGAGATTTATGATTTATTATTAATCTTTACCAGTTTAATGGAATAAGTATTTATAGGTTTTGAGTTATAATAATCATTATATTTATATATCATATAAATTCAATATAAACAATTTTATTGATAAATATTCTAATAATGATCAAAAAATAAATTAATAATCTATTATTAATAATATAGATTTCAATTAAAAAAAGATAAATATCAATTAAAATATAATTATAAACCCTAAAATGATTCAGAATCAAAGCAAAATATATTACTATATAATAATTTTTGGTATAGAAATTTTTTTTTTCTAAAAAGTTTATTTATAATTTTTTGATGAAAAATAATATATAATAATTATATATGTCTAACTCAATTTATTTTGTAATTAATATTTATATATAAATAAACAAATAAATAATTAAAATGAATATTTAAAATTATAATGAAAAAAAATAAGATTTATTATTTATTATTTAGGGATACCGGTTTAATTTAAATTAGATTTGTCTCACTAAAAATTAATTTTGTAATTAATATTTATATAAAAATAAACTGATAAATAATTAAAATAAAAATTTAAAATTACATTTAATAAAAATTAAATTGAGATTTATGATTTTTTTTAATGTACACCTGTTTAATGGTTTATGTATTTAGAGATTTTGTCATTTAGGATTTTGGAAATTTATGTTTTTAGGCATTTAGTGGTTTATAGGTTTTATTAAAATAATAAAATAACAAAAAAAATTGGTAATTTTTTCTCATTTTCATAGGTAATAATCTTTGAAAATATAATAATATTTAAAATTTTTTGAAATGTGAATACAATATTTAGTTATTTTAATATTAATAATTATTTATCATATATATTCAATATAAAGAATTTCATTGATATATAATATAATAATGATCAAAAATTAAATTAATTAACTATTAATAATAAGATAGATATTAATTAAAAAATATTTACTATACCCAAATCGATTCAAGATTAAACTAAAATATTTTACTGAAAAATAATTTTTAATTTTTAAATTTTTACTTCTTTTATAAGCGTCTAAATTTTTTTTGATTAAAAATAAATTATTTAAATTATATTTGTCGCACTCATAAATTATTTTTGAATAAATATTTTATAAAAATAAACTAATATATATTAAAATCAATATTTAAAATTATAATAAATAAAATAAAAATTATATTTATTAATTATTAAGTAGTATATATCGGTTTAATGGTTTATGTATTTAGAAGTATACTGATTTAACTATATATGGATTTAGTGGTTTATATGTTTTATTTAAAAAATAAAATAACAAAAAATTTATCTTTGTTATTTTTTGATATTTTCAAGGTTATAACCTTTGAAAATATAATAATTTTTTAATTTTTATCAAAAGCAAATTCTTTATTAAGTTATAAAAATCATTATATTTATATATAATATAAACAATTTTAGTGATTAATATTCTAATAATGATGAAAAAATAAATTAATAATCTATTATTAATAAGATAGATATGAATTAAAATATAATTACAAAACATAAAATGATTCATAAGCAAATTAAAATATATTACTATATGATAATTTTTTGTTTGGTAATTTTTTTTATTTTTAAAAGTTTATCAATATTTTTTTGATTAAAAATAATTTACATAAATTATATTTGTCTAACTAATAATTTATTTTTTAATTAATATTTATATAAAAATAAACAAATAATTAATTAAAATGAATATTTAAAATTATAATGAAAAAAATCAGATTTATTATTTATTATTTAGGGTATATCGGTTTAATTTAAATTATATCTGTTTTACTAATAATTTATTTGGTAATTAATGTTTCGATAAAAATAAACCGATAAATAATTAAATTAAAAATTTAAAATTATACTGAATAAAAATTAAAATGAGATTTATGATTTATCATTAATGTATACTAATTTAATAGTTTAAGTATTTAGAGGTTTTATCATATATGTGTTTAGCGATTGATGTTTTTAGGTATTTAGTGGTTTATAGGTTTTATTTAAATAATAAAATAACAACAAAAAATTTGTAATTTTTTGTCATTTTCATAGGTTATAACCTTTGAAAATATAATAATATTTAAAATTTTTTGAAATATGAATACAATATTTAGTTATAATACTTTTAATAATTATATATCATATAAATTAAATATAAACAATTTTAATGATAGATATTATAATAATGATCCAAAATTAAATTAATAAACTATTAATAATAAGATAGATATTAATTAAAAATTATTTACAAAACCCAAATTGATTCAAAATTAAATTCAATAATATTATTGGATAATAATTTATAATTTTTAAATTTTTTCTTCTATTATAAGCGTATATATTTTTTTTTATTAATAATAAATTATTTATATTAGATTTGTCGCACTCATAATTTATTTTGTAATAAAAACTTATATAAAAATAAACTAATAAATAATTAAAATGAATATTTAAAATTATACTAAATTGAAATAAAAATTAGATTTCTTAATTATTAAGTAGTATATAATAGTTTAATGGTTTATGTATTTAGGCATTACGGGCTTTAGGAGTTTACTAATTTAACTGTGCATACATTTAGTGGTTTATAGGTTTTATTTAAAAATTGAAATAACAAAATATTTATTTTTATTATTATTTTTTTATAATTTCAAAGGTTATAACCTTTGAAAATATAATAATTTTTAAATTTTTTTCAAATGTGAATTTATTATTGAGTTATTATAATCATTATATTTATATATCATATAAATTCAATATTAACAATATTATTGATAAATATTCCAATAATGATCAAAAAATAAATTAATAATCTATTATTAATAAGATAGATATCAATTAAAATATATTTACAAAACCTATAATGATTCATAAGCAAAGCAAATTATATTACTATATAATAATTTTTTATTTTTAATTTTTTTAATAAGTTTATGAATATTTTTTTGATTAAAAATAATTTAAATAAATTATATTTGTGTAACTCATAATTTATTTTTTAATTAATATTTATATAAAAATAAACAAATAAATAATTAAAATAAATATTTAAAATTATAATGAAAAGAAAATGAGATATATTCTTTAATATTTAGGGTATACCACTTTAATTTAAATTATATCTGTCTCACTAATAATTTATTTTGTAATTAATATTTCAATAAAAATAAACTGATAAATTATTAAAATAAAAATTTAAAATTATACTGAATAAAAATTAAAATGAGATTTATGAATTATTATTAATATATACCAGTTTAATATTTTAAGTATTAAAAAATTTTATCATTTAGGACTTTAGCGATTTATGTTTTTAGGCATTTAGTGGTTTATTGGTTTTGTTTAAACAATGAAATAACAACAAAATTATTTTTGATAACTTTTCACTATTTCAAAGGTTATAACCTTTGACAATAAATAATTTTAAAATTTTTTAAAAATGTGAATACATTATTTAGTAATAATAATCATTATAATTATATATAATATAAACTAAATATAAACAATTTTACTGATAGATATGATGTCAATTATCAAAAAATAAATTAATATGTTATTATTATTATGATGGATATAAATTAAAATATAATTTCAAAACCTAAAATTATTCAAAATCCAAGTAAAATTTATTACGAAATAAAAATTTTTGTTTTTTAGTTTTTGCTTCTTTTTATAAGCTTATATATTTTTTTGATGAAAAATACATTATTTAAATTATATTTGTATCACTCATAATTAATTGTGTAATTAATATTTTAATAAATTATTTAAATTATATTTAAGCTTTACAAGTTTAAAGGTTTAAGTATTTAGGGGCTTTTTTGTTTAGGAGTTTAGATGTTTAAGTGTTTAAGCATTTAGTGGTTTATAAGTTTTATTTAAACAATGATATCGCAAAAAAATTTATTTGTATTATTTTTTCTAATTTTTGAAGATTATATCCTTTGAAAATATAATAATTTTGAAATTTTTTTCAAATGTAAATATAATATTTATTTATAATATTCTTCATAATTATAATTCATTTAAATTCAATATAAATACTTATAATGCTAAATAGTATAATTATGATCAAAAAATAAATTAATAAAGTATTATTAATAAAATAGTTATTATTTAAAAAGTATTTGCAAAATCTAAATTTATTCAAATCAAAGTAAAATATATTACTAATAATAATTTGTTTTAATGTTTTGCTTTTTTTACATCATTATATTTTTGTTATTAAAAATAAATTAATAAAATTATATTTGTCTTACTCATAATCTATTTTGTAATTTATAATTCTATAATAATAAACTACTAAATAATTAAAATTAATATTTAAAATTATAATGAATACAAATAAAATTGAGATTTATTATTTATTTTTCATTTTATACCGGTTTAATGGTTTAAGTATTTAGGTGTTTTGTGGTTTAGGAGTTTAGTGATTTAATTGTTTACACCTTTAGTGATTTATAGTTTTTATTTAAAAAAAGAAAAAACAAAAAATTTAATTTTTTGATTTTTTTTTAATTTTTGAAGGTTGTAACCTTTGAAAATTTAATAATTTTAATTTTTTTTAAATCTGAATATAACATTTAGTTATAAGAATCTTAATAATTGTATTTAATGTAAACTCAATATAAATAATTTTATTGATAGATATTATAATAATGATCAATAAATAAATTAATAAACTTGTATTTATAAAATGATATAAATTAAAATATAATTGTATAATCTAAAATGATTCAAAATCAAACTAAGATATATTATTAAGTAATAATTTTTTATTTTTAAAAATGTGTCTCTTTATATAAGCATTTTATTTGATGAAAAATAAATTATTTAAATTATATATGTCGCACTAATAATTAATTTTGTAATTAATATTTCTATAAAAATAAACTGATAAATAATTAAAATGAATATTTAAAATTAAAATGAATACTAATAAAACTGAGATTTATGATTTATGATTTAAACTATACTAATTTAATGTTTTAAGTATTTATGGGCTTCGGGGTTTAGGAGTTTAGTCATTTTAGTATTTAGTCATTTTGTGGTTTATAGGTTTTATATAAAAAATAAAATAACAAAAAATTTATTTTTGTTATTTTTTCTCATTTTTGAAGGTTATAACATTTGAAAATATAATAATTTTTAATTTTTTTGAAAAGTGAATACAATATGAAGTTATAATAATCATAATAATTATATATCATATAAATTCAATATAAACTATTTTATTGATATTTATTATAATAATGATGATAAAAAAGTAATAACCAATTATTAATAAGATAAATATTGTTTCAAATATATTTGCAAAACCTAAAATGAATCAAAATCAAAGTGAAATATTTTACTAAATATTAATTTTAAATTTTTAAATTTTTTTATAAATTTATAAGCCTATATATTTTTTGATGAAAAATAAATTATTTAAATTATATTTGTTTCAATAATAATTTAATTTTTAATTTATATTTCTATAAAATTAAACTAATAAATAATTAAAATATATATTTAAAATTATAATGAATACTAATAAAAATGAGATTTATTATTTATTATTTAGGGTATAACTATTTAATTGTTTATGTTTTTTTTGGTTTTGGTGTTAAGGAGTTTATTTATTTATATGTTTACCCATTTTCGTGTTTATAGGTTTTATTTAATCAATGAAATAAAAAATTTATTTTTATGAATTTTCGTGATTTTCAAAGGTTATAACCTTGAAAAATATAATAATTTTTTAATAGTTCTAAAATATGAATACAATACTTAGTTATAATAATCTTAATAATTATATTTGTTATAGATTCAATATAAAAAAATGTATTAATATATATTATAATAATGATCAAAAAATAAATTAATAAACTATTATTAATAAGATAGATATTAATTAAAATATATTTGCAGAATCCAAAATAATTCAAAATCAAAGTAAATTATATTACTAAATAAAATTTTAAATTTTTGAAATTTTGTTTATTTTTATAAGCTTATTTTTTTTCATAAAAATAATTCATTTAAATTATATCTGTCTCACTCATTATTTATTTTGTAATTAATATTTCTATAAAAATAAACTAAAAAATAATTAAAATGAATATTTAAAATTATAATGAATTCAAATAAAAATGTGATTTATTATTTATAATTTAGGTTATATTGGTTTAATGGTTTAAGAATTTAGGGGGTTTTTGGGTTTAGGAGTCTAGAGATTTAAATGTTTAGTTATTTCATGGTTTATATGTTTTATTTAAATAATAAAATAAAAAAAAATTATTTTTGTGATTTTTTATCATTTTTGAAGGTTATAACCTTTGAAAATATAATAATTTTTAAATTTTTTTCAAATGTAGATATAATATTTAGTTATAATAACTTAATAATTATAAGACATTTTAATTGAATATAAGTAATTTTATTGTTCGATATTATAAAAATGATCAAATAATAAATTTAAAAACTATTATTAATAAGATTGATGACAATTAAATTATAATGGTGAAACCTATATATAATGATTCAAAATCAAAGTAAAATATATTACTAAATAATAATTTTTTGTTTTTAAATTTTTACTTCTTTATATAAGCATTTTTTTTTGATTAAAAATAAATTATTAAAATTATATTTGTATCTTTCATTATTTATTTTGTGATTGATATTTCGATAAAAAATAAACTAATAAATAATAAAAATGAATATTTAAAATTATAATGAATTAAAATTAAAATGAGATTTATGATTTATTATATATGGTATACCGGTTTAATGTTTTGATTATTTAGTGGTTTATAGGTTTTATTTATATAATAAAAATTTAAAATTCTATTTTTGATTTTTTCTGATTTTCAAAGGTTATAACCTTTGAAAATAAAATACTTTTTAAAATTTTTATAAATGTGAATACCATGTATAATTATATTAATCTAACTAATTATATATCATATAAATTCAATATAAATAATTTTAATGAAAGATATTATAATAATGATCAAAAATTAAATTAATAAACTATTATTAATAATATTAATATTAATTAAAATATATTTACATAACACAAAATGATTCAAAATTAAATCAAAATATTTTACTAAATAATAATATTTAATTTTTAAAATTTTCCTTCTTTTTTTAAAATTATATTTCTTTTTATTAAAATAAATTATTTAAATAATATTTGTCTCACTCGAAATTTATTTTGTAATTAATATTTCTAAAAAATTAAACTATAAATAATTAAAATCAATATTTAAATTTATAATAAATTTTAATAAAAATGAAATTTATTATTTATTAAGTAATATATAGCTGTTAAAAGGTTTATGTATTTAGGGGTTTCGTGATTTATGAGCTTACTGATTTAAGCAAGTAAGCATTTAATGATTTATAGGTTTTATTTAAAAAATGAAATAACAAAAAATTTATTTTTATTATTTTTTCTCATTTTTTAAGGTTATAACCTTTGAAAATATAATAATTTTTAAATTTTTTTCAAAATAAATTCAATATTTAGTTATAATAATCATTATTTATATATCATATAAATTCAATATAAACTATTTTATTGATAAATATTCTAATAATGATCAAAACATAAATTAATAATCTATTATTAATAAGATAGATATTAATTATAATATAATTACAAAACCTAAAATAATTCAGAAGCAAAGCAAAATATATTACTATATAATAATTTATTGTTTTGAAATTTTTTTTTCTTTTAAAAAGTTTATCTATATTATTTTGATGAAAAATAATTTATATAAATTATATTTGTGTAACTTATAATTTATGTTGTAATTAATATTTATATAAAGATAAACAAATAAATAATTAAATTTGAATATTTAAAATTAAAATGAAATAAAATGAGATTTATTCTTTATTATTTAGGATATACCTATTTAATTTAAATTAGATCTGTCTCACTAATAATATATTTTATAATTAATATTTCTATAAAAATAAACTGATAAATAATTAAAATAATTTATTTTGTTCCTCTCAACTCTAGAATGATTGCTAAAGCTCTAACCACAATAATAGGAGATTTTAGTTTATCTCTATTATGTCTCATCATATTTGATGTTGAATCATTGGACTATCAAACGTAATTTGACTCATGTATGCTAACAGACTAAACTAAAGTTGTGCCCCTATGTGTTGAAATAACTAGTTGTTGAGGATACTATTTATATTGATCATTGTAATTTCTTCTAAAATATCTCTCATGCACACACTCAAAGCAATTTTTTTAAAACATAGTTCAACTCTAAAAAAATAACCACCATGTAGACTATTAGAACAAACTAGCACCAGGGCGATTTTAGCAGGGCAAGAGGTATGGGCTCTCTTTCATTCAAGAATCAAAAATTTATTTTATTGGCATGTCTAAGCCTTTTTTTATAGTCTCATGGATATGAAAATAATCATTTCTTTCTTTTTATATTAAATGCGTTATGTATACAAGCTCGCAACACCCAAAAAGGTGCAAATGAATTATATTCAAATGTATAAAAGGTTTTAATCATTGCTAAAAATATTAGTCTTGCATATTAACACTTGAGGTCACAAATCAAAGGAAAAAGCCATATTGATATTTCCAATCCCAAAAATTTTAGCTAGAAAAAGTTATAAAGACTAGTACTCTACTCGACCTTTAACTATTTCTAGGGTCACGACTTTTGCTCTCGAGGAATGTCCAAAGATACAATCATTCCTAGTGCAATGACTTTGCAATATAAAAATAAAATTCACAAGCTATGGTCATATCTATCAATAAAATTGTTTATATTTAGTTTATATTATATATAATTATAATGATTATTATTACTAAATATTGTATTCACATTTTTAAAAAATTTTAAAATTATTATATTTTCAAAGGTTATAACCTTTGAATATGTAAAAAAATATCAAAAATATTTTTTTTGTTATTTCATTGTTTAAACAAAACCTATAAACCACTAAATGCCTAAAAACATAAATCACTAAAGTCCTCAACGACAAAACCACTAAATACTTAAAATATTAAACTGGTATACAATAATAATAATTCATAAATCTTATTTTAATTTTTATTAAGTATAATTTTAAATTTTTATTATAATTATTTATCAGTTTATTTTTATTGAAATATTAATTACAAAATAAATTATTAGAGAGACAGATATAATTGAAATTAAACTGGTGTACCCTAAATAATAAAAATAAATCTCATTTTTTTATTATAATTTTAAATATTCATTTTAATTATTTATTTGTTTATTTTTATATAAATATTAATTAAAAAATAAATTATGAGTTAGACAAATATAATTTATATAAATTATTTTTCATCAAAAAAAATATAGATAAACTTATTAAAAAAAATTAAAAAAAATTATTATATAGTAATATAATTTGCTCTGCTTCTGAATCATTATAGGTTTTGTGATTGTATTTTAATTGATATCTATCTTATTAATAATAGATTATTAATTTATTTTTTGATCATTATTAGAATATTTAGCAATAATATTTTCATATTGAATTTAATGATATATAAATATAATGATTATTATAACTAAATATTGAATTCACATTTGAAAAAAATTTAAAAATTATTATATTTTCAAAGGTTATAACCTTTGAAAAAATAAAAATTTAATAAAAATAAATATTTTGTTATTTTAATTTTTAAATAAAACCTATAAACCACTAAATGCATACACAATTAAATTAGTAAACTCTTAAAGCTCCTAATTTTAAATCTCAAAACCATTAAACTGGTATACTTTAATAATAAATAATAAATCTCATTTTAATTTTTATTTAGTATAATTTTAAATTTTTATTTTAATTATTTATTCGTTTATTTTTATATAAATATTAATTTCAAAATAAATTATGAGTTAGAAAAATATAATTTATATAAATTAATTTTCATCAAAAAATATAGATAAACTTATAAAAAGAAAAAAAAATTAAAAAATAAAATTTATTATATAGTAATATATTTTGCTCTCCTTCTGAATCATTTTAGATTTTGTAATTATATTTTGATTGATATCTATCTCATTAATAATTGTTTATTAATTTATTTTGTGTTCATTATTAAATTATTTATCAATAAAATTGTTTATATTGAATTTATATGATATATAAATATAATGATTATTATAACTTAATATTAAATTAACTTTTGAAAAAAATTTAAAAATTATTATATTTCCAAAGGTTATAACCTTTGGAAATATTAAAAAAAATAAAAATAAATTTTATGTTATTTTATTTTTTAAATAAAACCTACAAACCACTAAATGCATACACAGTTATATCATTAAACTCCTAAACCCCGTAATGCCTAAATACATAAACCATTAAACTACTATATACTACTTAATAATTAATAAATTGAATTTTTATTTCAATTTATAATTATTTTAAATTTTCATTTTAATTATTTATTAGTTTATTTGTATAGAAATTTTTATTAGTAAATAAATTATGAGTGTGACACATATAATTTAAATAATTTATTTTTAATCAAAAAATATATATACACTTATAAAAGAAGTAAAAATTTAAAAATTTAAAATTAAAAATTATTATCCAGTAATATATTTTACTTTAATTTTGAATCAATTTGGGTTTTGTAAATATTTTTTAATTAATATATATCTTATTTTTAATAGTTTATTTATTTAATTTTTGATCATTATTATAATATATATCAATAAAATAATTTATATTGAATTTATATCATATATAATTATTAATATTATTAAAACTAAATATTATATTCACATTTCAAAAAATTTTAAATATTAATTTATTTTAATGGTTATAAACCTTGAAAATTAGAAAAAATCTAAAATTTTTTTTTTATTTTTATTATATAAATAAAACCTATAAACCACTAAATGCAAAAAAACATAAATTGATAAACTCCTAAACGACAAACCTCCTAAATAATCAAACCATTAAACCAGTATACCACATATAATAAATCATAAATCTCATTTTAATTTGTATTCATTATAATTTTAAATATTCATTTTAATTATTTATTAGTCTATTTTTTATAGAAATATTAATAACAAAATAAATAATGAGTTAGTCAAATATAAGCTTATAAAGAGAAGTAAAAATTTAAAAACAAAAAAGTATTATTTAGTAATATATTTTACTTTGAATTTGAATAATTTTATATAGGTTTTGCAATTATATTTTAATTGTTATCAATCTTATTAATAAAAGTTTATTAATTTATTATTTGATCATTTTTATAATATATAATAATAAAATTACTTATATTCAATTTAAATGTCTTATAATTATTAAGATTATTATAACTAAATATTATATTTATATTTGAAAAAAATTTAAAATTATTATATTTTCAAAGGTTATAACCTTCAAAATTGATAAAAAATCACAAAAATAATTTTATTATTATTTTATTATTTAAATATAACTTAAAAACAACTAAATGCCTAAACATTTAAATCTCTAGACTCCTAAACACCAAAAACACCTAAATACTAAAACCATTAAACCTATATAACCGAAATAATAAATAATAAATCTCATTTTATTTGTATTCATTATAATATTAAAAATTTATTTTAATTATTTTTTAGTTTTTTTTATAGAAATATTAATTACATATTAAATAATGAGTGAGACATATATAATTTAAATAAATTATTTTTTATAAAAAAAATAAGCTTATAAAAATAAACAAAATTTCAAGAATTTAATATTTTATTTAGTAATATAATTAACTTTGATTTTGAATTATTTTGGTTTCTACAAATATATTTTAATTAATATCTATCTTATTAATAATAGTTTATTATTTTATTTTTTGATCATTATAATAATATATAATAATAAATTTTTTATATTGAATTTACAACAAATATAATTTTTAAGATTATTATAACTAAGTATTGTATTCATATTTTATAACTATTAAAAACTTATTATATTTTTTAAGGTTATAGCATTTTAAAATCACGAAAATTAATAAAAATAAATTTTTTGTTATTTCATTGATTAAATAAAACATATAAACACCTAAATGTGTAAACATATAAATCAATAAACTCATTAACCCCAAAACCACAAAAAACTTAAACAATTAAATAGTTATACCCTAAATAATAAATAATAAATCTCATTTTTATTAGTATTCATCATAATTTTATATATACATTTTAATTATTTATTAGTTTATTTTTATAGAAATATAAATTAAAAAATAAATAAATAGTGAGAAAAATATAATTTAAATAATTTATTTTTCATGAAAAAATATATAGGCTTATAAATGGATACAAAAATTTAAAAATTTAAAATTAATATTTAGTAAAATATTTCACTTTGATTTTGAATCATTTTACGTTTTGAAAATATATTTTAAACAATATTTATCTTATTAATAATTGTTTATTACTTTTTTATGATCATTATTCTAATATATATCAATAAAATAGTTTATATTGAATTTATATGATATATAATTATTATGATTATTTTAACTTCATATTATATTCACTTTTCAAAAAAAAATTATAAATTATTATATTTTCACGGGTTATAACATTCAAAAATGAGAAAAAATAACAAAAATAAATTTTCTGTTATTTTATTTTTTATATAAAACCAATAAACCACTAAATTACTATATTCTAAAATGACTAAACTCATAACCCTCGAAGCCCATAAATACTTAAAACATTAAATTAGTATAGTTCAAATAATAAATCATAAATCTAATTTTTATTAATATTCATTATAATTTTAAATATTCATTTTAATGATTTATCAGTTTATTTTTATAGAAATATTAATTACAAAATAAATTATTAGTGCGACATAAATAGTTTAAATTATTTATTTTTTATCAAATAAAATGCTTATATAAAGAGACACATTTTTAAAAATAAAAAATTATTACTTAATAATATATCTTAGTTTGATTTTGAATCATTTCAGATTATACAATTATATTTTAATTTATATCATTCTTATAAATACAAGTTTATTAATTTATTTATTGATCATTATTATAATATCTATCAATAAAATTATTTATATTGAGTTTATATTATATACAATTATTAAGATTATTATAACTAAATATTATATTCACATTTAAAAAAAATTAAAATTATTAAATTTTCAAAGGTTACAACCTTCAAAAATTTAAAAAAATCAAAAAAATTAAATTTTCTGTTTTTTAATAATTTAAATAAAAACTATAAATCACTAAAGGTCTAGACAATTAAATCACTAGACTCCTAAACCACAAAACACCTAAATACCTAAATCATTAAACTGGTATATCCTGAATAAAAAATAATAAATCTCAATTTTATTTGTATTCATTATAATTTTAAATATTCATTTTAAATATTTATTAGTTTATTATGATAAAATTATAAATTACAAAATAAATTATTAGTAAGACAAATATAATTTAAATAATTTATTTTTAATAATAAAAATATAAACGTATAAAAAAAGCAAAACATTAAAAAAATTATTATTTAGTAATATATTTTACTTTGATTTGAATAAATTTAGATTTTGCAAATACTTTTTAAATATTATCTATTTTATTAATAATAGTTTATTAATTTATTTTTTGATCATTATTATAATATATAACAATGTAATTATTTATATTGAATTTAAATGACTTATATTTATGAAGATTATTATAGATAAATATTATATTTACATTTGAAAAAATTTAAAAATTATTATATTTTCAAAGGATATAACCTTCAAAATTAGAAAAAATAAAAAAATTAAATTTTATGTTATATCATTGTTTAAATAAAACTTATAAACCACTAAATCCCTAAAAACTTTAATCTCTAAACTCCTTAACAAAAAAGACCCTAAATACTTAAACCTTTAAACTCATAAACCTTAATTATAATTTAAATAATTTATTAAAATATTAATTACAAAATAAATTATGAGTTATACAAATTTAATTTAAATAGTTTATTTTTCATCAAAAAAAATAAATAAGCTTATAAAAAGAAGCAAAAACAAAAAAACAAAAATTATTATTTAGTAATAAATTTTACTTTGATTTTGAAAAATTTTAGGTTTTGCAATTATATTTTAATTTATATCTATCATATTAATAATAGCATATTAATTTATTTTTTGATAATAATTTTAATATCTATAAATAAAATTCTTTATATTTTTTTTATATTATATATAATTATAATTATTATATTTTTCAACAAAAAAATATATATAAACTTATTAAAAGAAGAAAAAAATTAAAATCAAAAAATTATTATATAGTAATATATTTTACTTTGTTTCTGAATTAATTTAGGTTTTGTAATTATATTTTAATTGATATCTGACTTATTAATAATAAATTATTAATTTATATTTTGATCAATATTAGAATATTTATCAATAAAAATATTTATATTTAATATATATGATATATAAATTTAATATTAATTATAACTAAATATTGTATTCACTTTTGAAAAAAATTTTAATATTATTATATTTTCAAAGATTATAACCTTTGAACATGTGAAAAAACGAAAAAAATAAATTTTTATTATTTTATTATTTATATAAAACCTATAAATCACTTAAAGCCTAAACACTTAAATCACTAAACTACATAATCTCGATACCCCTATATAGATAATCGTTTAAATGAGTATCCCATAAATAATAATTAATAAATCTCATTTTTATTTGTTTTCATTTTAATTTAAAAAATTCATTTTGATTGTTTAGTTATATATATATATATATATATATATATATATATATATATATATATATATATATATATATATATATATATTTTATAAACTAAATTATGAATTAAAAATATAATTTATAAAAATTATTTTTCATCAAAAAATAGAGAAGCTTATAAAAAGAATAAAAATTTAAAAAAAATTATTAATAAGTAATATATTTTTCTTTGCTTTTGAATCATTTTAGGTTTTGATATTATATTTTAATTAATATCAATCTTATCCATAATAAATTTTTAATTTATTTTTTGATAATTATTAGAATATCTATCAATAAAATTATTTATATTGAATTTATATGATATATAATTTTTATAATTATTATAAATAAATATTTATTCACTTTCGAAAAATATTTAAAACTTATTATATTTTCAAAGGTTATAATCTTTGAAAATATCAAAAAATAATAAAAATAATTTTTTTTATTTTTTTTTCTTAAATAAAACCTATAAACCACTAAATGCATACATAGTTAAAATAGTAAACTTCTAAACCCAGTAATGCCTAAATACATATTTCATTAAACTGCTATATACTACTTAATAATTAATAAATCTAATTTTTATTTCTATTTATTATAATTTTAAATATTCATTTTAATTATTTATTAGTTTATTTTTTTAAAATATTTATTACAAAATAAAGTATAAGTGCGACAAATATAATTTAATTTATTTATTTTTAATAAAAAAAATATAGGGTTCTAAAAGAAGTAAAAATTTAAAAATTAAAATTTATTATCTAGTAATATATTTTACTTTAATTTTGAATCAATTTTGGTTTTGTAAATATTTTTTAATTAATATCTATCTTTTTATTAATAGTTTAATAATTTAATTTATGATCATTATTATATTGTCTATCACAAAAATTGTTTATATTGAATTTATATGATATATAATTATTAATATTATTATAACTAAATATTGTATTCACATTTCAAAAAATTATAAATATTATTATATTTTCAAAGGTTAAGCTATGAAAATATTGTATTGCTAAACTCCTAATG
Organism: Sapria himalayana; assembly: GCA_029783825.1. NCBI lineage: Eukaryota > Viridiplantae > Streptophyta > Magnoliopsida > Malpighiales > Rafflesiaceae > Sapria > Sapria himalayana. Next base: position 537,174 of record JAREIK010001926.1, read on the forward strand.
ACAAAACCTATAAATACTTAAACTATTAAATTGGTATACATTAATAATAAATCTTAAATCTCATTTTAATTTTTATTCAGTATAATTTTAGATTTTTATTTTAATTATTTATTAGTTTATTTTTATAGAAATATTAATTATAAAATAAATTATTAGTGAGACGGATCTAATTTAAATTAAACCGGCATCCCTAAATAATAAAAAATAAATAATAAGTCTCATATTTTTTTATTATAATTTTAAATATTAATTTTAATTATTTATTCGTTTATTTATATATAAATATTAATTACAAAATAAATTGAGTTAGACAAATATAATTTATATAAATTATTTTTCATCAAAAAAATATAGATAATCTTATTAAAAGAATAAAAAATTCAAAAACAAAAAATTTTTATATAGTAATATATTTTTCTTTGCTTCTCAATCATTTTAAGTTCTGTAATTATATTTTAATTAATATATATCTTATTTATAATGGATTATTAATTTATTTTTTGATTATTATTAGAATATTTATCAATAAAATTGTTTATATTGAATCTATATAATATATAAATATAATGATTAGTATAACTAAATATTATATTCACATTTGAAAAAAATTTATAAATTATTATATTTTCAAAGGTTATAACATTTGAAAATATCAAAAAAAAATAAAAATAAATTTTTTGTTGTTGTATTTAAAAAAAACCTATAAACCACTCAATGGTAGGGGTGCTCATGGGACGAGACTGGATACGGATTACAAATCTCCAGGCCCTTCCCACAGTTCGGGGATTTTTTTTAAGATCCAGCCTCATCTCATAGGTTGAAAATATCAGGACGTGACAGGATGGATATCGGGGATTTTGGGTAGGATGAAACGGTTGGGGGACGGAATGGAGTTCAGACATTTTTTTCAATTTATTTTTTTAAAACCGGCCAAGTTAGTTCATGTGGAAACCTTTTGTTGTACAATTTATCATTCCTTAGTTATGTATCTTTCAACCTCAAATTGGGCCAATTTTGTTTTGTCAAATATGCTGAATACCGCAAACGAGTTCCATTACCTTGTCAAAAGCATTGATGTGCAGAAAAGGATAGAAATGTTAAATAGAACGGGACCGAGCTGTGTACTTAATTTGGTTCATTGTTTTTTCACAAGTTGGCTTTATTGAGTCGAGTGAAAGTTAACCATAATAGCAATACTACATTTTTTAAAAAATTACTTAAAATATTAAGGAATAGCTAAAGATGACCACAAACATTGGTAGCAGCAATTACTAGTTAAGTAATTGCTAAAATTAGGCCGCTTAATATAACAAAAAAAATACAACTAATAACAACCATGATAATAATCATTTCAAAGGGCCGACCCGCAAAGCAATGAAAATCCAAACCCAATTAATTATCTCTTCTACAACTCCTCCCTTTTCTTCCTCCACTCTAGAAAGACAACCAAAGATGAAAATGTGTTAATCATGTAGACATAAATTTATAAGATGAAAGAGTAATAAAAAACAAAATATTACCTTATAAAATTTAATACACCCATTCCAAATTTAGTTGGCCAAGTATAATTGGAAGAATAGTTGGATCTTGTCCCCCCTCTGAAAATTGTAATTGAACCATATTTTTATTAAATTGAATGAATAAAATAAGTAAAAGTTAAATTAAAATTTACAAGATTTGTATACTAACCTGATTCATTATCATCAAGGTCTTGAACTAATTCTTCAATTTCAATAGGTTTGTTTGAGCAACTCAACCAATCTTGTAGACATATGAGAACTTCAACTGTAATAGGTGTTAAAGAACTCCTAAATTTATCTAAAGTTCTCCCCCCAATGATAAATGTAGATTCATAGGCCACAGTAGATGCTTGGATAGCAAATACATCCCTTGCTACATTTGCCAAAAAAAGGATACCTAACCTCATTTACCTTCCACGAGTTTATAAGATCAAAATCAATTCTATTTTTTTCAAGTTTGTCCTCCAAGCACCTATCCAAATCTTCCAAAACTGCAACTTCTTTTTCTTTCTCCAATTCAACAAAAAATCATCAAAATAAGTATCACTACCATCAAATAAATCATCATTTCTCTTCAACACAGTTGAAGAGAAATTATCTTCTTTTAATTCATCTTCATTTAAATCTTTATAATCATCCATCATCTCATTTAAAGCATTTATAACATTTTCACCAAATTTTTAGCCAATTCCTCTCCATAATGCTAAGTGTACTTAACCTTGATATATTTCAGCTTATATCTAGGATCCAACACTTGCTACAAAAAAGCATAATATTTGTTGACTGAAGAGAACCCCAATATTTGTTGAATTTATGCCTCATTTTCATACCCATTTCAGACACCATTGTATCTCTACTATTTTCACAAAGCTCAATTTTTTTCAAAATTCAAATAATCTCATGAAAATAAACACTAGAGGTAGAATATTATGAGCCAAAAAATTTACAAGTTATCTCATACAGAGTTTTCAAGAAATGAGGCGGGGCCTTGGGGTTTGTTCAGTCTCTCTCAGTTGGAACGTTTGAACCAAACTCCTTCAAAAACCTTTTGTCTTTGTCCTCCAACTTATCAACTTCTTTTTGATATTTTATATCAATTTGTAGCATCAAATAAGTTGAATTCTATCGTGTAGAACAATCTAATTACAATAAAGCTCCATATGTCAAGTTTGCTTCTTCAACACATAACTTAAACATATCTAATCTTTTAGGACTGCTCCTCACATATTTCTCCACACCTCTAATTTTTTGAATAGCACCCTCAACTACCACAATGAAATCTCTGATAATTAAGTTTAGGATATGAGCACAACATCTCATATGAAAATGCTCGCCTCTCAAAGGTACAAAACTTTTCTTCACAAGCCTTTTTTTTCAATTGTTCAACTGCAACATCATTATTTGATGCATTGTCAACAGTAATTCACATCAACTTTCTCCAACCCCATTCATTCATGCAAAACTCAATAGATTTTCTAATATTAACTCTAGAATGACATTTAATTACACAAAAGATCAAATGCCTTTTATGCATATTCCATTGAGAATCAATGAAATGAACAGTCAAACATATATAAGACAAATTTTGAATGCCAGTCCTAGTGTCGGTAGTCAATGAAACTCTACAACAATGAGATGATATGCTATAAAATAATTTATTATTTTCCTTCACAAACAAATAAAAACAATCCCTCAATATAGAGTGACTAGAAGAAATTTTAAATTGAGGCACACTAACTTCACAAAACTCCTTAAACTCATCCCTCTCAACAAAACAAAAAGGGAATTCATCTTTTATGATCATTTTCACCAAAGCATCCCTAACTAGTTGTTGATCAAATTGCCAACAAGTTAATTTGTTATACTCTAAACTAGTACCTTTAGTTAAACTCAACAAAGATTGTGACTTGTCTTTACCTTTGTGAGCTTCTATTAATTCTTTTGTGTGTGGAAATTTTCTACAAGTCTCTCTCAAGTATTTCCATAAACCCGAAGTACCTTGATCACTTTTTGCCAAGTATTCTTTCCTACACCGTATACAAGCTGTCCTACTAGTTTCATTTCACTCTGAATCAACTAATATCTCATAAGTTCTCCAAACAGCAGACTTAACTTTTTATGAGCTTGAGGTTCAGATGTACCTTGTCTTTCTTTTACAATTGGAATTGAAGAACATGCCGTAACAATAGGAGGGTTCGTGAAAGGATGATGATTGGATTTACCAGTACTTTGATCATTTGAATTATGATCATCTTCAATTTATTATATTTTTCGTTTACCGCTGGATTGTGCCATTTGCATTGCCATTAATTAATATGATATGTTAAGCATAAATACATATAAATATTTCAAACAAGCAAGCTCTACAAAACTGAATGTAACACATTCGGCCCACTCATTCGGCCCAACCACACCACCACAACCAATACTCAACAAAACTGACTGAGACACATAATAATAATAATTAATCACTCAATTCTCGTCAGAAAAAAAACCAAAAGGTTGGTGGCATTTGTGACACAGTGGAGGCAACCATAAGTGAGACGGACAAGGGCTGGACCTAACTGAACACAGCTAGAAAGGCGTAAGGTGGCCTGGAACTCGTCGGAACATCAATAGGTGTGTTGAAATTGAATGGGTACTAGCGGAATTGGTTGCATCTTCATTTATATATATATATATATTTCTGGTTCTAGTATAAGTTTTTTAGGACGGGACGGTTCTCGGGATGGATATTGCTTAAGATCCGGAACCATCCCAAAAGAAAAAATACGTGACAGAACATGACAGGAATATTCAAAGTCAACGGATTTTCTTAGTCCCAATTCTTTCGGGACAATATTTCGGGAGGGGTCGCTAATCTCCGAGTCCCATAAGCAGCCCTACTGGGTGCATATAAAGTTAAATAAGTAAACTCCTAAACCCCATAATGCCTAAATACGTAAACCATTAAACCACTAAATAATACTTAATAATTAATTAATCTAATTTTTATTACTATTTATTATATTTTTAAATATTCATTTTAATTATTTATTAGTGTATTTATTTATAAATATTTATTACAAAATAAAATGAGTGAGACAAATATAATTTAAATAATATATTATTTATCTAATAAAAATATACGCTTATAAAAAATGTATAAATTAAAAAATTAAAAATTTTTATCAAGTAATATAATTTACTTTAATTTTGAATCATTTTGGGTTTTGTAAATATTTTTTAATTAAAATCTATCTTAATATTAATAGTTTATAAATTTAATTTTTGATCATTATTATAATATCTATCAATAAAATTATTTATATTAAATTTATATGATATATAATTATTAATATTATTATAACAAAATATTGTATTAAAATTTTAAAAAATTTTGAATATTATTATATTTTCAAATGTTATAACCTATGAAAATGATAAAAAATTATAGAAAATTTTTTTGTTATTTTATTTTTTAAAATAAAACCTATAAACCACTAAAAGCCTAAAAACATAAATTGCTAAACTCCTAACGACAAAACCTCTAAATACATAAATCATTAAACTGGTATACATTAATAATAAATCTAAATCTCATTTTTATTTTTATTCATAATAATTATAAATTTTTATTTTAATTATTTATCAATTTATTTAATAGAAATATTAATTACAAAATAAATTATTAGTGAGACAGATCTAATTTAAATTAAACTGGTATCCCTGAATAATAAATAATAAATCTCATTTTTTTTTCATTATAATTTTAAATATTCATTTTAATTATTTATTTGTTTATTTATATATAAATATTAATTATAAAATAAATTGAGTTGCACAAATATAATTTATATAATTTAATTTTCATCATAAAAATATTGATAAAATTTTTAAAAGAAAAAAAAAATTCAAAACAAAAAATTATTATATAGTAATATATTTTGCTTTTCTTCTTAATCATTTTTGGTTTTGTAATTATATTTTAATTGATATCTATCTTATTAATAATAGATTATTAATTTATTTTTTGATCATTATTAGAATATTTATCAATAAAATTGTTTATACTTAATTTATATGAAATATATAATAATTATTATAACTAAATATTGTATTCACATTAAAAAAAATTTAAAAATTATTATATTTTCAAAGGTTAACCTTTGAAAATATCAAAAAATATTAAAAATAATTTTTTTTATTATTTTATTTTTTAAATAAAATATATAACCCACTAAAAGCCTAAAAACATAAATCGCTAAACTACTAAACAATAAAACCCCTAAATAATTTAACCATTAAACAGGTATAGTATATACTATTTTTATTATAGAAATTTTTTTTGTTATTTTATTTTTTTAAATAAAACCTATAAACCACTAAAAGGCAAAAAACATAAATTGCTAAACTCCTAACGATAAAACCTCTAAATACTTAAATCATTAAGCTGGTATACATTAATAATAAATCTAAATCTCATTTTTATTTTTATTGATAATAATTTTAAATTTTTATTTTTATTATTTATCAATTTATTTAATAGAAATATTAATTACAAAATAAATTATTAGTGAGACAGATCTAATTTAAATTAAACTGGTATCCCTAAATAATAAATAATTAAACTCATTTTTTTTCATTATAATTTTAAATGTTCATTTTAATTATTTATTTGTTTATTTATATATAAATATTAATTATAAAATAAATTGAGTTGGACAAATATAATTTATATAATTTAATTTTCATCAAAAAAATATTGATAAATTTTTTAAAAGAAAAAAAAATTTCAAAACTAAAAATTATTATATAGTAATATATTTTGCTTTTCTTCTTAATCATTTTAGGTTTTGTAATTATATTTTAATTGATATTTATCTTATTAATAATAGATTATTAATTTATTTTTTGATCATTATTAGAATATTTATCAATAAAATTGTTTATATTGAATTTACATGATATATAATTATAAAGATTATTATAACTAAATATTATATTTACATTTGAAAATAATTTAAAAATTATTATATTTTTAAAGGTTATCATCTTTGAAAATGAGATAAAATCACAAAAAATATATTTTTTGTTATTTTATTGTTTATATAAAACCTATAAACTACTAAATGACTAAATGCTTAAATCATTAAACTCCTCAACCCCAAAACAACAAAACCTTTAAATACTTAAACAATTAAACCATTTTTAAAGGTTTAAGTATTTATAAATAATATATAAATATCTATCAAAAAATAATAGTTTATTAATTTATTTTTTGATCATTATTATATTTATACTTATATTTAGTTTATTAATATCTATCAATAAAATTGTTTAATTTTAATTTACATGATATATATTTATTAAGTTTATTATAACTAAATATTGTATTCACATTTGAAAAAAATTTAAAAATTATTATATTTATAAAGGTTATAACCTTCAAAATTTATAAAAAATTTGAAAAATAATTTTTTTGTTATTTCATTATTTAAATTAAACATATAAACTACTAAATGCCTAAACAATTAAATCTCTAAACTCCTAAATTCCAAAATACTTAAACCATTAAACCGGTATGCCCTAAATAATTAATCATAAATATCATTTTTATTTGTATTCATTACAATTTTATTATATTTTTTAATTATTTATTATTTTATTTTTATAGAAATATTAATTGCAAAATAAAATTATGAATGAGACAAATATAATTTAAATAATTTATCTTCATCAAAAAAATTTATAAGCTTATAAAAAGAATCAAAAATTTAAAAATAAAAAATTATTATTTAGTAATATATTTTACTTTGATTTTGAATCGTTTTAGGTTTTGCAAATATATTTTAATTAATATATATCTTATTAATAATAGTTTATTAATCTATTTTATGATCAATATTATAATATCGATTAATAAAATTATTTATACTGAATTTACATGATATTTAATTTTAATGATTATTATAATTAAATATTGTATTAACATTTGAAAAAAAATTTAAAATTATAATATTTTCAATGGTTATAACCTTGAAAATGAGAAAAAATCATAATAATAATTTTGTTGTTATTTAATTATTTAAATAAAACGTATAAACCACAAAATAACTAAATACTTAAATTCCTAAACCCTTATACTGCTCCACCACACACACATAGCGACGGACCACTGTACATACGTGCACATATTCTTGTCCATTTTGGTGTAGCATTTAGAGGGGCCTAAAAGTCCTTGAAGCATCCAGAAGTATGGGCCACCAGCTTGTAGAGGGCCTCAATAGCAAGCCGGGATGATAACATTCATACAATTTACGAGATCGAGCAAAGTGGTCGGGAGTAAACCCAGGAGAGCTAGGAGTGGGTCCCACTATCCCTATCAGGCATCAAAGAGGGACACCCAACCATCGCCCTAACAGGAGTAGCGGGTAATCCATGATTAATTGGAGAGCCGGAAAAATTCAAAGCATCACCTAGCAGGGCCAGTAAGAAATGGAGTCCATACCAGCCACACGGGAGGAAAATATTCAAACTTGTAGTTTATGTTTGTAGTCTTATTTGTATTTTGGACTTTGTATGCACCATGTACTTGTCGAGATGGATCATGACATACTCACACAAATAATCTTGTTTTTTCTCTTTGTAGCACGCAATGAGGGCAATTGGACCCATGAGTATCTCTAAGTGGGGCCCACTAGTGCATTTTGTAAATACACATTAGAAGACCCATCTTTATAGCATTTTGTAATTTTACTTATATTCTAGCTTGGTTGTACACATAGATAATTAGACTATGAGATGGACCTCATCACACATGCACACCGATGCTTGCATATTTTTTGATATTTTGTCGGTGCAACATATAGCCACTTCTTGGAGATCGAGGAGGAAGCATTCTAACCCAAGCGATACTCTTTTGAGGATCATTGAAGCAAAAGAATGTGGAATTCAGAGGTGAGAATGAATTGACAAAGTGCCGTAGATATGTACTTGTGGATTTATGGGTATTCAGTTTTACATGTATTCCATTGCATAGCAATGACATAGGCAAACTCTTGATGCTGCTCATCACACACATGCACAATCTTATATTTGCATAGTTTAAATATGGTGCATCATTCAGGTTCCTCCAAAAGGCTTGGACAAATCCGAATGGAAAGGACGCAGTGCACATAATGACTCAATACCAACTCTGAAGTCTGGGATTGCCAGGTGATTTTAGTTGTATTCGTATGCTTGGAATTATTAGGCATTATGTTTTTTTTTGTATTTTATGCATAGAATCATTAAGGTGCATAGGATTTGGTGGGCTTGCCTAAATTAGTTAGCTTTTTAGTCTCTTGTAAGTTGTGTGCCTAAATGATAAATAAAGTGTCTATTTTCCAAAAAAAAACCATAAACCCTAATCCTAAATATCATGTTTTGCACTTTTATAATCAAATGACTAAGTGTTAAATTTAAATTGAAATTCACAACTTTTAGGAATGTCACAGATTTATCGTTTTGTATATGTTACACAAAGTCATGACTCAAGGGGTGAGTTATGGATTCAATCTCTTTCTTCATTTAGATTATTGTAGCATTAGCAATGGTCATGATTGTATATTTTGTCTCTAGAACACAAAATCATATCAATGAGAATATGCCATAACTTGTGTCTCTCTTTTGAACATATTTAATCATATTTAATCACTATAATATATTGTTATGCCTAAATTTAATTATTATTATTAATTTTTATTTCTTTTTATTATATTTTCAAAGGTTATAACATTTGAAAATATAATAATTTTTAATTTTTTTTCAAATGTAAATATAATATTAAGTTATAATAATCTTAATAATTATAATTCATTTAAATTCAATATAAATAATTACATTGTTAGATATTATAATAATGATAAAAAAAATTTAAGAAATTTTTATTAATACGATAGATATTATTTTTAATATATTTGAAAAATCAAAATTTATTCAAAAACAAAGTAAAATATATTACTATATAATAATTTTTTTAAAGTTTAGCTTTTTATAAGTTTATATTTTGGTTTTAAAAATAAATTTTTTAACTTATATTTGTCTTACTCATAATTTATTTTGTAATTTATAATTCTATAATAATAAACTAATAAATAATTAAAATGAATATTTAAAATTCTAATGAATACAAATAAAATTGGGATTTATTATTTATTATTTATTATTCAGAATATACTAGTTTAATGGTTTTAGTATTTAGGTGTTTTGTGGTTTAGGAGTTTAGTGATTTAATTGTTTAGATCTTTAGAGATTTATAGTTTTTATTTAAAGAATGAAAGAACAAAAAATTTATTTTATGATTTTTTTTATTTTTTGAAGCTTATAACCTTTGAAAATATAAATAATTTTTAATTTTTTTTAAATGTGAATATATTATTTAGTTATAATAATCTTAAATATTTTATATACTATAAACTAAATATAAATAATTTTATTAATAAATATTATAATAATGATCAATAAATTAATTAATAAACTAGTATTAATAAGAATGATATAAATTAAAATATAATTGTAAAATCTAAAATTATTCAAAATCAAATAAGATATATTAATAAAAAATAATTTTTTATTTTTAAAATTTTGCCTCTTTTTATAAGCATAATTATTTTTTTTGATGAAAAATAAATTATTTAAATTTTATCTATCTCACAAATAATTTATTTTGTAATTAATATTTAGATAAAAATAAACTGATAAATAATTAAAATGAATATTTTTAATTATAATGAATACTAATAAAAATGAGAATTATGATTTATTATTTAGACTATACTAATTTAATGTTTTGAGTATTTATGAGCTTCGGGGATTAAGAGTGTAGTCATTTTAGTATTTAGTCATTTAGTGGTTTATAGGTTTTATTTTAAAAATAAAATAAAAAAAAGTATTTTGTTATTTTTTTTCATTTTTGAAGGTTATAACCTTTGATAATCTAATAATTTTTAATTTTTTTTTGAAAAGTGAATACATTATGAAGTTAATAATCATAATAATTGAATATCATATAAATTCAATATAAATTATTTTATTGGTATATATTATAATAATGATCATAAAAAAATAATAAACAATATTTAATAAGATAAATATTGTTTAAAATTTATTTGGAAAACCTAAAATGATTCTAAATAATAGTGAAATATTTTACTAAATATTAATTTTAAATTTTTGAATTTTTGTATCCATTTATATGCTTATATATTTTTTGTTGATAAATAAATTTTTTAAATTATATTTGTCTCACTAATAATTTATTTTTTAATTTATATTTCTATAAAAATAAACTAATAAATAATTAAGATGTATGTTTAAAATTATAATGAATACTAATAAAAATGAGATTTATTATGTATTATATATAGTATACCAGTTTAATGGTTAAATTATTTAGGGTTTTTGTCGTATAAAAATTTAGCAATTTATGTTTTTAGTAATTTAGTGGTTTATAAGTTTTATTTATATAATAAAAATAAAAAAAAATTTATTTTTTCTGATTTTCAAAGGTTATAACTTTGAATATAAAATAATTTTTAAAATTTTTTGAAATGTGAATACCACGTATAATTATATTAAACTTACTAATTATATATCATATAAATTAAATATAAACAATTTTAATGATATAAATTATAATAATAATCAAAAATAAAATTACAAACTATTATTAATAATCTAAATATTAATTAAAATATATTTACATAACACAAAATGATTCAAAATAAAATCAAAAAATATTACTAAATAATAATATTTAATTTTTAAATTTGTCCTTTTTTTAAGCTTATATTTTTTTTGATTAAATATAAATTAGTTAAATATTATTTGTCTTATTCGAAATTTATTTTGAATTAATTTTTCTAAAAAATTTAGCTATAAATAATTAAAATGAATATTTAAAATTATAATAAATAGAAATATAAATGAGATTTATTATTTAATAAGTAAAATATAGCTATTAAAAGGTTTATGTATTTAGGGGTTTCGGGGTTAATGAGCTTACTGATTTAAGTAAGTAGTCATTTAATGATCTATAGGTTTTATTTAAAAAATTAAATAACAAAAAAATTATTTTTATTATTTTTTCTCATTTTTAAGGTTATAAATTTTTGAAAATATAATAATTTTTAAATTTTTTTCAAAAGTGAATACAATATTTATTTATAATAATCATAATAAATATATATCATATAAATTCAATATAAAGAATTTTATTGATAGATATTCTAATAATAATCAAAAAATAAATTAAAAATCTATTATGAATAAGATTGATATTACTTAAAATATAATATCAAAAACTAAAATGGTCCATAAGCAAACATAAATATATTAGTATATAATAATTTTTTGTTTTGTAAATAAATTATTTATTTTAAAAAATTTATCAATATTTTTTTGATTAAAAATAATTTACATAAATTATATTTGTCTAACTCATAATTTATTTTTTAATTAATATTTATATAAAAATAAACAAATTAATAATTAAAATGAATATTTAAAATTATAATGAAAAAAATGAGATTTATTATTTATTATTTAGGGTATACCGGTTTAATTTAAATTATATCTGTCTCACTAATAATTTATTTTGTAATTAATATTTCTATAAAAATAAACTGATAAATAATTTAAACAAAAATTTTAAATTATACTCAATAAAAATAAAAATGAGATTTATGATTTATTATTAATGTATACCAATTTAATAGTTTAAGTATTTAGAGGTTTTGTCATATAGGTGTTTAGCGATTCATGTTTTTAGGCAATTAGTGGTTTATTGGTTTTATTTAAACAATAAAATAACAAAAAAAATTAGTAATTTTTTGTGATTTTCATAGGTTATAACCTTTGAAAATATAATAATAATTAAAATTTTTTGAAATGTGAATACAATATTTAGTTATAATAATTTTAATAATTATTTATCATATAAATTCAATATAAACAATTTTATTGAAAGATATTATAATAATGATCAAAAATTAAATTAATAAACTATTAATAATAAGATAGATATTAAGTAAAAAATATTTACAAAACACAAATTGATTCAAAATTAAATTAAAAAATATCATTCAATAATAATTTTTAATTTTTAAAATTTTACTTCTTTTATAAGCGTATATATATATATATATATATATATATATATATATATATATATATATATTGATTAAAAATAAATTATTTAAATTATATTTTTCGCACTCATAATTTATTTTGTAATAAATATTTCTATAAAATAAACTTATAAATAATTAAAATAAATATTTAAAATAATAATAAATTGAAATAAAAATTAGATTTCTTAATTATTAGGTAGTATATAGCAGTTTAATGGTTTATGTATTTAGGCATTACGAGCCTTAGGAGTTTACTTATTTTACTCTGTATGCATTTAGGATTTATAGGTTTTATTTAAAAATTAAAATAACAAAATATTTATTTTTATTATTTTTTTATATTTTCAAAGGTAACCTTTGAAAATATAATAATTTTTAAAATTTTTTTCAAATATGAATTCAATATCTAGTTATAATAATAATCATTATATTTATATATCATATAAATTCAATATAAATAATATTATTGATAAATATTCTAAAAATGATCAAAAAATAAATTAATAATCTATTATTAATAAGATAGATATCAATTAAAATATAATAAACAAATTTAAAATGATTCATAAGAAATCAAAATACATTACTATATAATAATTTGTTGTTTTGAAATTTTTTTTCTTTTAAAAAGTTTATCCATCTTTTTTGATGAAAATTAATTTATATAAATTATATTTATCTAACTCAATTTATTTTTTTTTAATATTTATATAAAAATAAACAAATATATAATTAAAATGAATATTTAAAATTATAATGAAAAAAATAATATTGAGATCTATTCTTTATTATTTTGGGTATACCTGTCTGATTTAAATTAGATCTATCTCACTAATAATTTATTTTGTAAATAATATTTCTATAAAAATAAACTAATAAATAATTAAAATAAAAATTTAAAATTATACTAAATAAAAATTAAAATGAGATTTCTGAATTATTATTAATGTATACTAGTTTAATATTTTACGTATTTAGAGGTTTTTTCGTTATGACTTTAGCGATTTATGTTTTTAGGCATTTAGTGGTTTATAGGTTTTATTTAAAAAAAGAAATAACAAAAAAATTATTTTTGATATTTTTTCACATTTTCAAAGGTTATAACGTTTGAAAATATAATATTTTTAAAATTTTTTAAAAATGTTAATACAATATTTAGTAATAATAATCTTTATAATTATATATAATATAAACTAAATATAAACAATTTTATTAATAGATATGATATCAATTATCAAATAATAAATTAATATGCTATTATTAATATGATAGATATAAATTAAAATATATTTGCAGAACCCAAAATAATTCAAAATCAAAGTAAAATATATTACTCAATAAAATTTTAAATTTTTGAAATTTTGTTTATTTTTATAAGCTTATATTTTTTTTAATAAAAAAAAATTATTTAAATTATATATGTCTCACTCATTATTTATTTTGTAATTAATATTTCTATAAAAATAAACTAAAAAATAATTAAAATGAATATTTAAAATTATAATAAATACAAATAAAAATAAGATTTATTATTTATTATTTAGGTTATATAGGTTTAATGGTTTAATTATTTTTGGGGTTTTGGTGTTTAGGAGTCTAGAGATTTAAATGTTTAGGCATTTAGTGGTTTATAAGTTTTATTTAAATAATAAAATAATAAAAAATTATTTTTGTGATTTTTTATCATTTTTGAAGGTTATAACCTTTGAAAATATAATAATTTTTAATTTTTTTTCAAATGTAAATATGATATTTAGTTATAATAATCTTAATAATTATAATACATTTAAATTCAATATAAGTAATTTTTTTGTTAAATATTATAAAATTGATCAAATAATAAATTAATAAACTATTCTTAATAAGATTGATAACAATTAAAATATAATTGCAAAACCTATATATAATGATTCAAAATCAAAGTAAAATATATTACTAAATAATAATTCTTTGTTTTTAAATTTTTACTTCTTTTTATATGCTTATATTTTTTTTTTGATTAAAAATAAATTATTAAAATTATAGTTGTGTCGCTCATTATTTATTTTGTAATTAACATTTCTATAAAAAATAAACTACTAAATAATTAAAATGAATATTTAAAATTTATTATAAATACAAATTAAATGAGATTTATGATTTATTATATGTGGTATACCGGTTTAATGGTTTTATTATTTAGGAGTTTTCTCATTTAGGAGTTTATCAATTTATATTTTTAGGTATTTAGTGGTTTATAGGATTTATTTATATAAAAAAATAATTTTTTTTAGATTTTTTCAGATTTTCAAAGGTTATAACCTTTAAAAATAAATTATTTTTAAAATTTTTTGAAATGTGAATACCATGTATAATTACATTAATCTTACTAATTATATATCATATAAATTCAATATAAACAATTTTAATGATACATATTATAATAATGATCAAAAATTAAATTAATAAACAATTATTAATAATATAAATATTAATTAAAATATAGTTACATAACACAAAATGATTCAAAATCAAATCAAAATATATTACTAAATAAAAATATTTAATTTTTAAATTTGTCATTCGTTTTATAAGCTTATATTTTTTTTGATTAAAAAAAATTATTTAAATAATATTTGTCTCACTCGGAATTTATTTCGTAATTAATTTTTCTAAATAATTAAACTATAAATAATTAAAATAAATATTTAAAATTATAATAAATAGAAATAAAAATGTGATTTATTAAGTAGTATATTGATGTTAAAATTTTATGTTTTTAGGGGTTTCCGGGTTTATGAGTTTACTAATTTAAGTAAGTGAGCATTTAATTGTCTATAGGTTTTATTTAAAAAAAATAACAAAAAATTTATTTTTATTATTTTTTCTCATTTTTTAAGATTATAACCTTTGAAAATATAATAATTTTTAAATTTTTTCCAAAAGTGAATATAATATTTATTTATAATTATCATAATAATTATTTATCATATGAATTCAATATAAACAATTTTATTGATAGATATTCTAATAAGTATCAAAAAATAAGTTAAAAATCTATTATGAATAAGATTGTTATTACTTAAAATATAATATTAAAACCTAAAATGATTTAAAATCAAATCAAAATATATAACTAAATAATAATTATTTGTTTTTAAATTTTTATTCTTTTTATAAGCTTATCAATTTTTTGATGAAAAATAATTTTTATAAATTATATTTTTAACTCATAATTTATTTTATAATTAATACATATATAAAAATAAAAAACTAAACAATCAAAATGAATTTTTTAAATTATAATGAAAACAAATAAAAATGAAATTTATTAATTATTATTTAGTTTATACCGATTTAAAGGATTATCTATATAGAGGTATCGGGATTTTGTAGTTTAGTGATTTAAATGCTTAGGCATTTAGTGGTGTATAGGTTTTATTTAAACAATAGAAGAACAAAGAAAAACTATTTTTTTTATTTTTTCACATTTAGAAAGATTATAACCTATGAAGATATAATAATTTTAAAATTTTTTTCAAAAGAGAATACTATATTTAGTTATAATAATCATTCTATTTATATATCATATAAATTCAATATAAACACTTTTATTGATAAATATTCTAATAAAGATGAAAAAATAACTTAATAATCTATTATTAATAAGATAGATATCAATTAAAATATATTTACAAAACCTAAAATGATTCAGAAGCAAAGCAAAATATATTACTATACAATAACTTTTTGTTTTTAATATTTTTTTTTCTTTTAAAAAGTTTATCTATAATTTTTTGATGAAATGTAATTTATATAAATTATATTTGGGTAACTTATAAATTATTTTGTAATTAATATTTATATAAAAATAAACAAATAAATAATTAAAATAAATATTTAAAATTATATTTAAAAAAATGAGATTTATTATTTATTATTTAGGGTAAACCGGTATAATTTAAATTAGATCTGTCTTTCTAATAAATTATTCTGTATTTAATATTTCTATAATAATAAACTGAAAATTAATTAATAAAAAATTTAAAATTATACTGAATAAAAATTAAAATGATATTTATGATTTATTATTAATGTATACTAGTTTAATGGTTTAAGTATTTAAAAGTTTTGATTTTTAGAAGTTTAGCGATTTTGATTTTTACACATTTAGTGGTTTATAGGTTTTATTTAATAAATAAAATTACAATAAATAAATTTGTAATTTTTTCTTATTTTCATAGGTTATAACATTTGAAAATATAATAATATTTAAAAATTTTGGAAATGCGAATACAATATTTAGTTATAATAATTTTAATAATTATATATCATATAAATTCAATATAAACAATTTAATTGATAGATATTATAATAATGATCTAAAATTAAATTAATAAAGTATTAATAATAAGATAGATATTAATTAAAAAGTATTTACAAAACCCAAATTGATTCAAAATTTAAGCAAAAAATATTATATGATAATAATTTTTAATTTTTAAATTTTTACTTTTTTTATAAGCGTATATTTTTTTTAAAAAAAATAAATTATTTAAATTATATTTATCGCACTCATAATTTATTTTGTAATAAAAATTTATATAAAAATAAACTTATAAATAATTAAAATGAATATTTAAAGTTATAATAAATTGAAATAAAAATTTGATTTTTTAATTATTAAGTAGTATATAGCAGTTTAATGTTTATGTATTTAGGTATTACGGGCTTTAAGAGTTTACTGATTTAACAGTGTATGCATTTAGTATTAATAAGTTTTATTTAAAAATTCAAATAACAAAATATTTATTTTTATTATTTTTTTATATTTCAAAAGTTATAATCTTTGAAAATATAATAATTTTTAAATTTTTTTCAAAAGTGAATTCAATATTTAGTTATAATAATCATTATATTTATATATCATATAAATTCAATATAAACAATATTATTGATAAATATTCTAATAAAGATCAAAAAAATAATTTAATAATTTATTAATAATAAGATAGATATCAATTAAAATATAATTACAAAACCTATAATGATTCATAAGCAAAGCAAATTATATTACTATATAATAATTTTTTGTATTTAATTTTTTACTTCTTTTAATAAGTTTATCTATATTTTTTTGTTGAAAAATAATTTATATAAATTATAATTGTCTAACTTTTAATTTATTTTGTAATTAATATTTATATAAAAATAAACAAATAAATAATTAAAATGAATATTTAAAATTATAATGAAAAAAATAAAAAAGAGATTTATTATTTATTATTTAGGATATACCTGTTTAAAAAATTTATCTATTTAGGGTTTTTGAGATTTAAAAGTTATTGATTTAAGTATTTAGGCATTTAAAGGTTTATAGCTTTTATTCAAACAATGGAATAGCTATGCAATGTTTTCCATTGCATAGCAATGACATAGGCAAAAGCTTGATGCTGCATGTCACACACATGCACAATCTTATATTTGCAAAGTTTTAATATGGTGCATCATTTAGGTTCCTCCAAAAGTCTTGGAAAAATCCGAATGGAAAGGATGCAGTGCGCATAAAGACTCAATGCCAACTCTGATGTCCGAGAATGCCAGGTGATTTTAAATGTATTTGTACGCTTGGAATTATTAGGCATTATGTTTTTTATGTATTTTATGCATAGAATCATTAAGGTGCATAGGATTTGGTGGGTTGGCCTAATTTAGTCAGCTTTTTAGTCTCTTGTAAGTTATGCACCTAAATGATAAATAAAGTGTGTATTTTCCAAAAAAAAAACAAAAAAAAAACAATAAACCCAAAACTTTAAATCCTAAACCTTAACCCATAAACTATAACCCTAACCCATAAACCCTAAATCCTAAATCTCTTGTTTTGCACTTTTATAATCAAATGACTAAGTGTTAAATTTAAATTAAAATTTACAACTTTTAGGAATGTTACAAATTTATCTTTTTGTATATGTAACACAAAGTCAGGACTCAAGGGGTGAGTTATGGATTCACTCTCTTTCTTGCTTTAGATTATTGTAGCATTAGCAATGGTCATGATTGTATATTTTGTCTCTAGAACACAAAATCATATCGATGAGAATATGCCATAACTTATGTCTCTCTGTTGAACATATGGTTATGGCACTAAGAATGATCATGAATACATATTTAATCACTATAATAATGGGTCACAGTATTGGATATGACCATATCTTGTGCATTTTATCTTTAAATTGCAAAGTAATTGCACTAGGAATGATTGTAACTTTGAACATTCCTCAAGAGCAAAAGTCATGACTCTAGAAATAGTTAATGCTCGAATACTACTCTTTATAACTTTCTATAGCTAAAATTCATGGGATTGGAAATATCACTATGTCTTTTTACTTTGATTTGTGACCTCAAGTGTCAATATGCAAGACTAATATTTTTAGCAATGATTAAAACCTTTTATACATTTGAATATGATTCATATACACCTTTTTGGGTATTGCGAGCTTGTATACCTAACTCATTTACTATAAAAAGAAAGAAATGATACTCTTAATATCCATGAGGATATAAAAAAAAGGCTTAGACATCCCAATAAAATAAATTTTATGGTTCTTGATTGAAAGAGAGCCCATACTTCTTGCCTTGCTCAAACTACCCTGGTGCTAGTTTGTGCTAGTAGTTTATTATTAATTTATTTTAATTAATATCTATCTTATTAATAATAGTTTATTAGTTTATTTTTTTATCATTATTATAATATATATTATTACATTTTTTTATATTGAAACTACAACAAATATAATTATTTAGATTATTATAACTAAGTATTGTATTTATATTTTAGAACTATTAAAAAATTATTATATTTTCAAAGGTCTTAACCTTTGAAAATTACCAAAATTCATAAAAATAAATTTTTTTGTTATTTCATTGAATAAATAAAACCTATAAACACAAAAATGTGTAAACATATAAATCAATAAACTTTTTAACCCTAAAACCACAAAAAAGTTAAACAATTAAATAGTTATACCCTAAATAATAAATCATAAATCTAATTTTTATTAGTATTCATTATAATTTTAAATATACATTTTAATTATTTATTAGTTTAATTTTATAGAAATATAAATTAAAAAATAAATTATTAGTGAGACAAATATAATTTAAATAATTTATTTTTTCATCAAAAAATATATAAGCTTATAAATGGATACAAAAATTTAAAAATTTAAAATTAATATTTAGTATAATATTTGACTTTGATTTTGAGTCTTTTTAGGTTTTGCAAATATATTTTAAACAATATTTATCTTATTAATAATTGGTTATTACTTTTTTATGATTATAATAATATCAATAAAATAGTTTATATAGAATTTATATTATATATACTTATTATGATTATTATAACTTCATATTGTATTCACTTGTCAAAAAAAATTTTAGAATTAATATATTTTCAAATGTTATAACCTTCAAAAATGAGAAAAAATAACAAAAATAAATTTTTTGTTATTTTATTTTTTATATAAAACCTATAAACCACTAAATGACTAAATACTAAAATGACTAAACTCCTAAACCCCGAAGCCCATTAATACTTAAAATATTAAATTAGTATAGTCTAAATAATAAATCATAAATCTCAGTTTTATTAGTATTCATTATAATTTTAAATATTCATTTTAATTATTTATCAGTTTATTTTTATAGAAATATTAATTACAAAATAAATTATTAGTGCGACATATATAATTAAAATAATTTATTTTTCATCAAAAAAAATGATCATAAAAAGGGGTACAATTTTAAAAATAAAAAATTATTATTTAATAATATATCTTATTTTGATTTTGAATCATTTTAGATTTTACAATTATATTTTAATTTATATCATTCTTATAAATACAAGTTTATTAATTTATTTATTGATCATTATTATAATATCTATCAATAAATTTATTTATATTGAGTTTACATTATATATAATTATTAAAATTATTATAACTAAATATTATATTCAAATTAAAAAAAAATTAAAAATTATTATATTTTCAAATGTTACAATCTTCAAAAATTAAAAAAAATCAAAAAATTAAATTTTTTGTTTTTTCATTCATTAAAAAAAACTATGAAACACTAAAGGTCTAAACAATTAAATCACTAATCTCCTAAACTACAAAACACATAAATACTTAAACCATTAAACTGGTAAATCCTGAATAATAAATAATATACCTCAATTTTATTTGTATTCATTATAATTTTAAATATTCATTTTAATTATTTAGTAGTTTATTATTATAGTAATATAAATTACAAAATAAATTATTAGTAAGACAAATATAATTTAAATAATTTATTTTTAATAACAAAAATATAAAGTTATAAAAAAAGCAAAACATTAAAAAAAATTTTTATTTAGTAATATATTTTACTTTGATATTAATAAATTTAGATTTGCAAATACTTTTTAAATAATACCTTTTTTTTAATAATAGTTGATTAATTTATTTTTTGATCATAATTATAATATCTAGCAATATAATTATTTATATTGAATTTAAATGAATTATAATTATGAAGATTATTATAAATAAATATTATATTTACATTTGAAAAAAATTTAAAAATTATTATATTTTCAAAGGATATAAACTTTAAAAATTAGAAAAAATAATAAAAATAGATTTTTTACTATATCATTGTTTAAATAAAACTTATAAACCACTAAGAGCCTACACACTTAAACATCTAAACTCCTAAACACAAAATCTTCTAAATACTTAAACCTTTAAACTCGTACACCTTAAATATAATTTAAATAATTTATTAAAATATTAATTACAAAATAAATTATGAGTGATACAAATATAATTTAAATAATATAATTTTCATAAAAAAAAATATAAGCTTATAAAAAGAAGCAAAAACTAAAAAACAAAAAATTTTATTTAGTAATAAATTTTACTTGGATTTTGAATAATTTTAGGTTTTGTAATTATATTTTAATTTATATCCATCATAATAATAATAACATATTAATTTATTTTTTGATAATTGATATCATATCTATCGATAAAATTGTTTATATTTAGTTTATATTATATATAATTATAATGATTATTATAACTAAATAGTGTATTCACATTTTTAAAAAAATTTAAAATTATTATATTGTCAAAGGTTATAACCTTTGAAAATGTGAAAAAATATCAAAAATATTTTTTTGTTATTTCATTGTTTAACAAAACCAATAATCCACTAAATGCCTAAAAACATAAATCGCTAAAGTCCTAAATGACAAAACCATTAAATACTTAAAATATTAAACTTGTATACATTAATAATAATTCATAAATCTCATTTTAATTTTTATTCAGTATAATTTTATATTTTTATTTTAATTATTGATAAGTTTATTTTTATTGAAATATTAATTACAAAATAAATTATTAGTGAGACAAATATAATTTAAATTAAACTGGTATACCCTAAATAATAAAGAATAAATTTCATTTTTTTTCATTATAATTTTAAATAATCATTTTAATTATTTATTTGTTTATTTATATATAAATATTAATTAGAAAATAAATTATGAGTTAGACAAATATAATTTATATAAATTATTTTTCATTAAAAAAATATAGATAAACTTATTAAAAGAATAAAAAATTCAAAAAACAAAAAAATATTGTATTGTAATATATATTTGTTTGCTTCTGAATCATTTTAAGATTTATAATTATATTTTAATTAATATCTATCTTATTATTAATGGATTATTAATTTTTTTTGTGATAATTATTAGAATATTTATCAATAAAATTTTTTAAATTGAATTTATATAATATATAAATATAATGATTAGCATAACTAAATATTGTATTCACATTTGAAAAAAATTTAAAAATTATTATATTTTCAACAGTTATAACCTTTGAAAATATCAAAAAATAATAAAAATATATTTTTTGTTATTTTATTTTATAAATAAAACCTATAAACCACTAAATTCTAGGGGTGCTCACGGGATGGGACTGGATGGGGATTACAAATCTCCAGTCCCTTCCCACAGTTCGGAGATTTTTTTTTGAATATTCAGACCCGTCCCATAGGTTGAAAATATCGGGATGGGACGGGACGTAGATCTGGGATTTTGGGTAGGTGAAAATGGTTCCGGGATGGAACGGAGTACTAACATTTTTTTCATTTTATTTTTTTCAAACCAGCCTAGTTAGTTCATATTGATATCTTTTGTTGTACCATTTATCATTCCTTAGTTATGCATCTTTCAAACTCAAATTGGGCAAATTTTATTTTTTAAAATAGGCTGAATACCGCAAACGAGTTCCATTTCCTTGTCGAAAGCTTTGATGTGCAGAAAATAATAGAAATGTTAAATAGAACTGGACCGAGTTGTGTGCTTAATTTGGTTCTTTGTTTTATCACAAGTTGGCTTTGTTCAGCCGAGTGAAAGTTAACCATAATAGCAATACTATATTTTTTAAACAATTACTTAAAATATTAAGGAATAGCTAAAGATGGCCACAAACATTGGTAGCAGCAATTAATACTTAAGTAATTGCTAAAATAAAAAATACATCTAAATACAACCATGATAATAATCATTTCAAAGGTCCGTCCCAGAACAACAATGAAAATCCAAACCAAATTAATTATATCTTCTATAACTCTTTCTTTTCTTCCTCCACTGTAGAAGGACAACCAAAGATGAAAACATGTTAATCATGTAGACATAAATTTATAAGATGAAAGTGTGATAAAAAAACAAAATATTACCTTATAAAATTTAATACACCCATTCCAAATTTAGTTGGCCAACTATAGTTGGAAGAATATTTGGATCATGTGACCCCTTTGAAAATTATAATTGAACCATATTTTTATTAAATTGAATAAATAAAATAAGTAAAAGAGAAATTAAAATTTACAAGATTTGTATACTAACCTGATTCATTATCATCAGGGTCTTGAACTAATTCTTCAATTTCAATAGGTTTGTTTGAGCTTCTCAACCAATCTTGTAGACATATGAGAACTTCGGCTATAATAGGTGTTAAAGAACTCCTGAATCTATCTAAAGTTTTTTCCCCATTGCTAAATGTAGATTCGTAGGCCACAATAGATGCTTGGATAGCAAATACATCCCTTGCTCCATTTTCCAAAGAAGGATACCTAACCTCATTTACCTTCCACAAGTTAAGATGATCAAAATCAATTCTATTTTTTTTCAAATTTGTCCTCCAAGTACCTATCCAACTCTCCCAAAGCTGCAACTTCTTGTTCTTTCTCTAATTCAATAAAAAAAATCAACATAAGTATCACTACAATCAAAGAAATCATCATTTTTCTTCAACACAGTAGAAGAGAAATCATCTTCTTTTGATTCATCTTCATTTAAATCTTTATAATTATCCATCATCTCATTTAAAGCATTTATAATATTTTTTAACAAATTTTTAATCAATTCCTCTCCATAATGCTAAGTGTACTTAACCTTGAGATATTTGAGCTTATATGAAGGATCAAACACTACAGCTTCAAAAAGCATAATATTTGTTGACTGAAGAGAACCCCAATAGTTGTTGAATTTATGCCTCATTTTTATACCAATTTTAGAAACAATTGTATCTTTACTATTTTCACAAAGCTCAATTTTTTTTCGAAATTCGAAAAAAAATTGAGCTCCTCACATAACTTAAACATATCTAATCTTTTAGGACTGCTCCTCACATATTTCACCATACCTCTAATTTTTTGAATAGCACCCTCTACTACTACAATGCCATCTCTGACAATTAAGCTTAGGATATGAGCACAACATCTCATATGAAAATGCTCATGTCTCAAAGGTACAACACTATTCTTCACAAGCATTTTTTTCAATTATTCAACTGCAACTTCATTATTTGATACATTGTCAACAGTAATGAACATCAACTTTCTCAAACCCCATTCATTAATGCAAAACTCAATATCATTTTCTAATATTAACTCCAGAATGACTTTTAATTACACAAACATTCAAAAGCCTTTTATGCATATTCCATTGAGAATTAATGAAATGAACAGTCAAACATATATAAGAAAAATTTTGAATACTAGTCCAAGTATCAGTAGTCAATGAAACTCTACTACCATGAAATGATATGCTATCTAATAATTTCTTCTTTTCCTTCACAAACAAAGAAAAACAATCCCTCAGTGTAGAGTGCCAAGATGAAATTTTAAATTGAGGCACACTAACTTCACAAAACTTATTAACTCATCCCTCTCAACAAAACAAAAAGGCAATTCATCTTTTATGATAATTTTCACCAAAGCCTCCCTAATTAGTTGTTGATCAAATTGCCAACAAGTTAATTTGTTATCCTTTGAACTAGTAACTTTAGTGAAACTCAACAAAGATTGTGACTTGTCTTTACCTCTGTGAGCTTCTATTAATTATTTTTTATGTTGAAATTTCCTACAAGTCTATCTCAAGTATTTCCATAAACCCGATGTACCTTGATCACTTTTTACCAAGTATTATTTCCTGCACCATATACAAGCTGCCCTACCAGTTTTATTTCCCTCTGAATCAACTAATATCGCATAAGTTTCCCAAACAGCAGACTTTTACTTTTCATGAGCTTGATGTTCAGATGTACCTTGACTTTCTTTTACAATTGGAATTGAAGAACCTGTCGTAACAATAGTAGGGTTCGTGAAAAAAATGATGATTGGATTTACCAGTACTTTGATCATTTGAGATGTCATCATCTTCAATTTATTGTATTTTTCGTTTACCGCTGGATTGTGCAATCTGCATTGCCATTAATTAATATGATATGCTAAGTATAAATACATATAAATATTTCAAACAATCAAGCTCTACAAAACTAACTGTAACACATTCAGCCTACTCATCTGGCCCAACCACAACACCACAACCAATACTCAACAAAACTGACAGAAACACATAATAATAATAATTAATCACTCAATTCTGGTTAGAAAAACAAACCAAAAGGCTGGTGGCATCTGGGACACGGTGGAGGCAACCAGAAGTGCGATGGACAAGGGCTGGACCTCATAATGCCTAAATACATAAGTCATTAAACCGCTAAATACTACTTAATAATTAATAAATCTAATTTTTATTTCTATTTATTATAATTTTAAATATTCATTTTAATTATTTATTAGTTTATTTTTATAGAAATATTTATTACAAATTAAATTATGAGATCGAAATATATATTTTAATTAATTTATTTTTAATCAAAAAAATATATGCTTATAAAAGAAGTAAAAATTTAAAAATTAAAAATTATAATCTAGTAATATATTTTAGTTTAATTTTGAATCAATTTGGGTTTTGTAAATATTTTTTGATTAATATCAATCTTTTTATTAATAGTTTATTAATTTAAATTTTGATCATTATTATATTATCTATCAATAAAATTGATTATATTGAATTTATATGATATATAATTATAAATATTATTATAACTATAAATTGTATTCACATTTCAAAAAATTTTAAATATTATTATATTTTCAAAGGTTATAAACTATAATAATGAGAAAAATTACAATTTTTTTTGTTATTTTATTGTTTAAATAAAACCTATAAACCACTAAATGCCTAAAAACAAAAATTCTAAACTCCTAAACGACAAAACCTCTACATACATAAACCATTAAACAGGTGTACATTAATTTTTATTAAGTATAATTTTAAATTTTTATTTTAATTATTTATCAGTTTATTTTTATAGAAATATTAAATACAGATCAAATTATTAATGAGACAGATCTAATTTATATAATTTATTTTTCATCAAAAAAATATATATCCTTATATAAAGAGGCAAAATTTTAAAAACACAAATTTATTATTTTGTAATATATTTTATTTTTATTTTGAATCATTTTAGATTTTGCAATTATATTTTAATTTATATCATTCTTATTAATAATAGTTTTTAAATTTTTTATTGATCATTATTATAATATCTATAAATAAAATTATTTATATTGAGTTTACATTATATATAATTATTAAGATTATTATTACAAAATATTATATTCAAATTTAAAAAAATTAAAAATTATTCTATTTTCAAAGGTTACCTTCAAAAATTAACAAAAATCAAAAAATTAAATTTTAAATTTTTTTATTTTTAAATAAAAACTATAAATCACTTAAGGCCTAAACACTTAAATCACTAAACCCAAAAACATCTAAATACTTAAACCTTAATCTAGTATATCCTAAATAATAAATTATAAATCTCTATTTTATTAGTATTCATTATAATTTTAAATATTCATTTTAATTATTTATTAGTTAATTTTTATAGAATTATAAATTAAAAATAAATTATGAGGAAGACAAATATAATTTAAATAGTTTACTTTTAATAACAAAAAATATAAACTTATAAAAAGAAGCAAAACATCAAAGAAAGTATTAGTTAGTAATATATTTAACTTTGATTTTGAATAAATTTATGTTTTGCAAATATATTTAAAATAATATCTATCTTATTAATAATAGTTTATTAATTTATTTTGTGATCATTAATATAGTATATTTAAATATAAGTGTTTATATTGAATTTACATGATATATAAATATTAAGTTTATCATAACTAAATATAGTATTCACATATAAAAAAAATTTAAAAATTGTTATATTTTCAATGATTTTAACCTTCAAAAATGAGAAAAAATAACAAAAATAAATTTTTTGTTATTTCATTGTTTAAATAAAACTTATAAACCATTAAATGCCTAAATACATAAATATCTAAACTCCTAAACCCCGAAGCCCCTAAATACTTAAATCTTAAAACTCGTAAACCTTAAATATAATTTAAATAATTTATAGAAATATTAATTACAAAATAAATTATGAGTGATACAAATATAATTTAAATAATTTATTTTTAATCAAAAAAAAATAGAAGCTGATAAAATTATGTAAAAACTAAATAAAAAATTATTATTTAGTAATAAATTTTACTTTGATTTTGAATAATTTTAGGTTTTTTAATTATAAATTAATTTATATCTATCATATTAATAAAAATTTATTAAGTTATTATTTGATAATTGATATAATATCTATCAATAAAATTGTTTATATTTAGATGATATTATATATTGTTATAATAATTATATTTACATAATATTGTATAAACAATTTTAAAAGATTTTAAAATTATTATATTTTCAGATGTTATAACCTTTGAAAATTTTAAAAAATATCAAAAATAAATTTTTTGTTATTTTATTATTTAAATAAAACCTATAAACCACTAAATGCATACAAACATAAATTTTTAAACTCCTAAACGACAAAACCTTTAAATACTTAACCAATTAAATTGGTATATAATAATAATAAATCATAAATCTCAATTTAATATTTATTAAGTATAATTTTAAATTTTTATTTTAATTATTTATCTGTTTATATTTATAGAAATATTAATTACAAAAAAAATTATTAGTGAGAGATATAATTTAAATTAAACCAGTATACCCTATCAATAAAATTATTTAATTAATATCAATTTTATTATTAATAGTTTATTAATTTAATTTTTGATCATTATTATAATATCTATCAATAAAATTATTTATATTGAATTTATATCATATATAATTATTAATATTATTATAACTAAATATAAAATTCACATTTCAAAAAATTTTAAATATTATTATATTTTCAAAGTTTAAAACCTATGAAAATCAAAAAAAATTACAAATTTTTTTTTGTTATTTTATTCAGTATAATTTTAAATTTTTATCTTAATTAATTTTGAGTTTATTTTTATAGAAATATTAATTACAAAATAAATTAATAGTAAGACAAATCAAATTTAAATTAGACTAGTATACCCTAATTAATAAATAATAAATATCATTTTTTAATTATAATTTTAAATATTTCATTTAATTAATTATTTGTTTATTTTGATATAAATATTAATTACAAAATAATTTATGAGTTACAGAAATATAATTTATGTAAATTATTTTTCATCAAAAAGTTATAGATAAACTTTTTAAAAGAAAAAAAATTTCAAAACAAAAAATTATTATATAGTATTATATTTTGATTTGCTTCTGAATCATTTTAGGTTTTGTAATTATATTTTAATTGATATCTATGTTATTAATAATAAATTATTAATTTATTTTTTTATCATTATTAGAATATTTATCAATAAAAATGTTTATATTGAATTTATTTGATATATATATAATGATTATTATAATTAAATATTGTATTCACTTTTGAAAAAAATTTTAAAATTATACTATTTTCAAAGGTTATAAACCTTTGAAAATGTGAAAAAAAAAAAAAAAATTTTCTTTGTTATCCTAATGTTTAAATAAAACCTATACACGACTAAATGCCTAAGCATTTAAATCACTAAACTACAAAATCCCAATACCTCTATATAGATAATCCTTTAAATCGGTATTACCTAAATAAAAATTAATAAATCTCATTTTTATTTGTTTTCATTATAATTTAAAAAAATCATTTTGATTTTTATTTTTTTATTTGTATATATGTATTAATTATAAAATAAATTATGAGTTAAAAATATAATTTATAAAAATTATTTTTAATCAAAAAAGTGAAAAGCTTATAAAAATAATAAAAATGTAAAAACAAATGATTATTATTTAGTAATATATTTCGCTTTGATTTTGAATCATTTTAGGTTTTGATATTATATTTTAAGTAAAATCAATCTTATTCATAATAGATTTTTAATTTATTTTTTGATAATAATTAGAATATCTATCAATAAAATTGTTTATATTGAATTTATATGATTTATAATTATTATGATTATTATAAATAAATATTGTATTCACCTTTGAAAAAAATTTAAAAATTATTATACTTTCAAAGGTTATAATCTTAAAAAATGAGAAAAAATAATAAAAATAAATTTTCAGTTATTTTATTTTTTAAATAAAACCTATATACCATTAAATGCTTACTAACTTAAATTAGTAAGCTCATAAACCCCGAAACCCCTAAATACATAAACATTTTAACATCTATATACTACTTAATAAATAATAAATCGAATTTGTATTTCTATTTATTATAATTTAAATATTTATTTTAATTATTTATAGTTTAATTTTTTAGAAAAATTAATTACAAAATAAATTTTGAGTGAGACAAATATTATTTAAATAATTTATTTTTAATCAAAAAAAATATAAGCATATAAAAAGAAGGAAAAATTTAAAAATTAAAAATTATTATTTAGTAATAAAAAATTTTGATTTGATTTTGAATCATTTTGTGTTATGTAAATATATTTTAATTAATATTTATATTATTAATAATAGTTTATTAATTTCATTTTTGATCATTATTATAATATCTATCATTAAAATTGGTTATATTGAATTTATATGATATATAATTAGTAAGATTAATATAATTATACATAGTATTCACATTTCTAAAAATTTTAAAAATTATTTTATTTTTAAAGGTAACCTTTGAAAATTAGAAAAAATCAATTTTTTTTTTTATTTTTATTATATATATAAAACCTATAAACCACTAAATACCTTAAAACATAAATTGATAAACTATTAAATGACAAAACTACTAAATAATCAAACTATTAAACCAGTATACCACATATAATAAATCATAAATCTCATTTAATTTGTATTCATTATAATTTATGATATTCATTTTAATTATTTATTAGTTTATTTTTTATATAAATATGAATTACAAAATAAATAATGAGCGAGACAACTATAATTTTAATAATTTATTTTTAATCAAAAAAAATATAAGCATATAAAAAGAAGTAAAAATTTTAAAACAAAAAATTATTATTTACTAAAATATTTTACTTTGATTTTGAATCATTATATATAGGTTTTGAAATTATATTGTTATTGCTATCAATATTATTAAGAATAGTTTATTAATTTATTATTTGATCAATTTTATAATATCTAACAATAAAATTACATATATTGAATTTAAATGTCTTATAATTATTAAGATTATTATAACTAAATATTATATTTATATTTGAAAAAAATTTAAAAATTATTATATTTTCAAAGCTTATAACCTTCAAAAATGATAAAAAATCACAAAAATAATTTTTTTATTATTTTATTATTTAAATAAAACTTATAAACCACTAAATGCCTAAACATTTAAATCTCTAGACTCCTAAACCCCAAAACCTCCTAAATACTTAAACCATTAAACCTATATAACCTAAATAATAAATAATAAATAATAAATCTCATTTTTATATGTATTCATTATTATTTTAAATATTCATTTTAATTATTTTTTAGTTTATTTTTATAGAAATATTAATTACATAATAAATAATGAGTAGGACATATATAATTTTAATAAATTTTTTTGTATGAAAAAAAATATAAGCTTATAATAATTAAAAAATTTCAAAAATTTAAAATTTTATTTAGTTATATAATTTACTTTGATTTTGAATTATTTTGTGTTCTACAAATATATTTTAATTAATATCTATCTTATTAATAATAGTTTATTAATTTATTTTTTGATCATCAAAATAATATATATTAATAAAATTTTTTATATTGAATTTACATCAAATATAATTATTAAGATTATTATAACTAAGTATTGTGTTCATATTTTAGAACTATTAAAAAATAATTATATTTTCAAAGGTCATAACCTTTGAAAATCACGAAAATTCATAAAAATAAATTTTTTGTTATTTCATTAATTAAATAAAACCTATAAATCAATAAATAAAACCTAAATGTGTAAACATATAAATCAATAAACTCATTAACCCCAAAACCACAATAAACTTAAATCATTAAATAACTATACCCTAAATAATAAATAATAAATCTAATTTTTATTAGTATTCATTATAATTTTATATATACATTTTAATTATTTATTAGTTTATTTTTATAGAAATATAAATTAAAAAATAAATTAATAGTTAGACAAATATAATTTAAATAATTTATTTTTCATCAAAAAATATATAAGATTATAAATGGATACAAAAATTTAAAAATTTAAAATTAATATTTAGTAAAATATTTCACTTTGATTTTTAATAATTTTAGGTTTTGTAAATATATTTTAAACAATATTTAACTTATTAATAATTGTTTATTAATCTTTTGTATGATCACTATTATAATATATATCAATATAATTTTTTTATATTTAATTTACATGATATATAATTTTTAAGATTACCATAACTAAAAATATTAGTCACATTTAAAAAAAATTTAAAAATTGTTATAGTTTCAAAGGTTATATCCTTAAAAAATGAGAACAAATAATAAAAATTTTTTTTTTGTTATTTTATTTTTTAAATAAAACCTATAAACTACTAAATGCCTAACCACTTAAATCACTAAATTCTTAAACCCCAAAACTCCTAAATATATAATCTTTTAAACATGTATATTTTATCTTATTAATAATGGTTTTATTTAATATCTATCTTATTAATATATTTTACTTTGATTCTAAATCATTTTAGGTTTTACAAATAAATGTTATTTAATATCTATCTTATTAATAATAGTTTATTGATTTATTTTATTATCGTCATCATAATATCTATAAAAATGTATTTATATTGAATTTACATAATATATAATTATTTAGATTAATATAACAAAATAATATTTTCATATTTTAAAAAAATTTAGAAATTATTAAGTTTTCAAAGGTTATAACTTTTTAAAAAAAGAAAAAATAAAAAAATAAATTTTCTGTTATTAGATTTTTTAAATAAAATCTATAAACCACAAAATACCTAAATTCTTACTGACTATACTCCTAAACCCCGAAGCCCATAAATACAAAAGCCTTTAAATTAGTATACTCTAAATAATAAATAATAAATCTCATTTTTATTAGTATTCATTTTAATTTTAAATATTCGTTTTAATTATTTATCTATTTATTTTTATTGAAATATTAATTACAAAATAAATTATTAGTGAGACGGATATAATTTAAATAATTTATTTTTCATCAAAAAAATATAAGATTATAAAAAGAGCCAAAATTTTTAAAACAAAATATTATTATTTAGTAATTTATTTTAATTTAATTTTGAATAATTTTAGATTTTGCAATTATATTTTAAATTATATAATTCTAATTAATAATAGTTTTTTAATTTATTTATTGATCATTATTATAATATCTATTAATAAAATTATTTTTACTGATTTTACATTATATATAATTATAAAGATTATTATAACTAAATATTATATTAACATTTTAAAAAAAATTAAAAATTATTATATTTTCAAAGGTTATAACCTTCAAAAATTAGATAAAATCACCTAAGGCATAAACACTTAAATGACTAAACCCCAAAACACCTAAATATTTAAACCATTAAACCTGTATATCCTGAATAATAAATAATAAATCTCAATTTTATTTGTTTTCATTATAATTTTAATTATTTATTTTAATTATTTATTAGTTTATTTTTATAGAATTATAAATTACAAAATAAATTATTTGGAAAGCAAATATAATTTAAATAATTTATTTTTAATAATAAAAAAATAAACTTATAAAAAAAAGCAAAATTATAAAAAAAATTATTATTTAGTAATATATACTTTGATTTTGAGTAAATTTAGATTTTGAAAATATATTTTAAATAATATCTATCTTATTAATAATAGTTTATTAATTTATTTATTGATCATTATTATAATATCTAGAAATGTGAGTTTTATATTGAATTTAAATGACTTATATTTATTAAGATTATTACATTTGAAAAAAAATTAGAAATTTTTATATTTTCAAAGGTTATAACCTTGAAAAATTAGAAAAAAAAAATAAAAATAAATTTTTAGTTATATCATTGTTTAAATAAAACATATAGACCACTAAATGCATAAACACTTAAATCTATAAACTCCTAAACAAAAAAGCCCCTAAATACTTAAAACTTTAAACTCGTAAACCTTAAATATAATTTATATATTTTATTTTTCATCAAAAAAAAAATATAAGCTTATAAAAAGAAGCAAAAACTAAAAAATAAAAATTATTATTTGGTAATAAATTTTACTTTGATTTTTAATAATTTTAGGTTTTGCAATTATATTTTATTTTATATCCATCATATTAATAATACATATTAATTTATGTTTTAATAATTGATATCATATACACCAATAAAATTGTTTAAATTTAGTTTATATTATATATAATTATAATAATTCTTAATACTAAATATTGTATTCACATTTTTATAAAAATTTAAAATTATTATATTTTCAAAGGTTATAACCTTTGAAAATGTGAGAAAATATCAAAAATAATTTTTTTCTTATTTTATTATTTAAATAAATCCTATAAACTACTAAATGCCTAAACACTTAAGTTAATAACTCTGAAATCTCTAAAACCCTAAATAGATAATCGTTTTAAATTTGTATATCCTAAATAATAAATAATAAATCTCAATATTATTTTTTTCATTATAATTTAAAATATTCATTTTAATTATTTATTCGTTTATTTTTATTAAATATTAATAACAATATAAATTATGAGTTAGACAACTATAATTTATATATATTATTTTTTATTAAAAAATATAAATAAACTTATAAAAAGAAGAAAAAATTTCAAAACAAAAATTTATAATATAGTAATATATTTTGCTTTCCTTCTGAATCTTTTTATGTTTTGTGATTATATTTTAATTGATATCTATCTTATTAATAATAAATTATTAATATATTTTTTGATCATTATTAGAATATTTATCAATAAAATTATTTATATTGAATATATATGAAATATAAAAATAATGATTTTTATAACTAAATATTGAATTCACTTTTGAAAAAAATTTAAAAATTATTATATTTTCAAAGGTTATAACATTTGAAAATATCAAAAAATAATATAAATAAATTTTTTGTTTATTTATTTTTTAAATAAATGCTATAACCACTAAATGCATACACAGTTAAATCAGTAAACTACTAAACCTCGTAATGCCTAAAAACATAAACCATTAAACCGCTATATACTACTCAATAACTAATAAATCTAATTTTTATTTCTATTTATTATAATTTTAAATATTCATTTTGATTATTTATTTTTTTATTTTCATAGAAATATTTATTACAAAATAAAGTATGAGTGCGAGAAATATAATTTAAATAATTCAATTTTAATCAATAAAAGTATTTACGCTTATAAAATAAGTAAAATATTAAAAATTAAGAATTATTATCCAGTAATATTTTTTACTTATATTTTGAATCAATGTGGGTTTTGTAAATATTTTTTAATTAATATTAATCTTATTATTAATAGTTTATTAATTTAATTTTTGATCATTATTATAATATCTATCAATAAAATTATTTATATTGAATTTATATGATATATAATTATTAATATTATTATAAGTAAATATTATATTTCACATTTCAAAAAATGTTAAATACTATTATATTTTCAAAGGTAATGACCTATGAAAATTAGAAAAAAATACAAAATTTATTTTTGTTATTTTATTATTTAAATAAAATCTATAAACCACTAAATGCCTAAAAATATAAATCACTAAACTCCTAAATGACAAAACCTCTAAATACTTAAACAATTAAACTGGTATACATTAATAATAAATCATAAATTTCATTTTAATTTTTATACAGTTTAATTTTAAATTTTTATTTTAATTATTTATCAGTTTAAAATTTATAGAAATATTAATTACAAAATAAATTACTAGTAAGACATATCTAATTTAAATTTAACTGGTATACCCTAAATAATAAATAATAAAACTTATTTTTTTTTTCATTTTAATTTTAAATATTCATTTTATTTATTAATTTGTATATTTTTATATAAATATTAATCACAAAATAAAATATGTGTTAAACTAATATAATTTATATAAATTATTTTTAATCAAAAAAAAATATAGATAAATTTTTAAAAAAAATTTAAAAACAAAAAATTATTATATAGTAATATATTTTGCTTAGCTTATGATATATAAATATAATGATTATTATGACTAAATATCATATTCACTTTTTTAAAAAAATTTTAAATTATTATATTTTCAAAGGTTATAAACTTTGAAAATGAGAAAAAATAAAAAAAATATTTTTTTTATTATTTCATTGTTTAAATAAAACCTATAAATCACTAAATGCCTAAACACTTAAATCACTAAACTACAAAATTTTGATACTCCTATATAAATAATTTTTTAAACCGGTATACACTAAATAATAATTAATAAACCTCATTTTTATTTGATTTCATTATAATTTAAAAAAATCATTTTTATTTTTAGTTTTTTATTTGTATATCTGTATAAATTATAAAATAAATTATGAGTTAAAAATATAATTTATAAAAATTATTTTTTATCAAAAAATAGTTAATCTTATAAAAAGAATAAAAATTTAAAAACAAATAATTATTATTAAGTAATATATTTTGCTTTGCTTTTGTATCATTTCAAGTTTTGATATTATATTTTAAGTAATATCAATATTATTCATAATAGATTTCTAATTTATTTTTTGATAATTATTAGAATATCTATCAATAAAATAATTTATATTGAATTTATATGATACATAATTATTATGATTATTATAAATAAATATTGTATTCACATTTGAAAAAAATATAAAAATTATTATATTTTCAAAAGTTATAACCTTAAAAAATTAGAAAAAATAAAAATAATTTTTTTGTTATTTCATTTTTTAAATAAAACCTATAGATCATTAAATGATTACTTAGTTAAATCAGTAAGATCATAAACCCCGAAACACCTAAATACATAAACCTTTTAAAAGCTATATTCTACTTATTAAATAATAAATCTCTTTTATATTTCTATTTATTATAATTTTAAATATTCATTTTAATTATTTATAGTTTAATTTTTTAGTAAAATTAATTCGAAATAAATTTCAAATGAGACAAATAATATTTAAATAATTTATATTTAATCAAAAAAAAATATAAGCTTAAAAAAAGGACAAATTTAAAAATTAAATATTATTATTTAGTAATATATTTTGATTTGATTTTGAATCATTTTTTGTTATGTAAATATATTTTAATTAATATTTAGATTTTTAATAATAGTTTGTTTATATAATTTTTGATCATTATTATAATATCTATCTTTAAAATTATTTATATTTAATTTATATGATATATAATTTGTAAGATTAATATAATTATACATGGTATTCACATTTCAAAAAATTTTAAATATTATTCTCTTTTCAAAGTTTATGACCTTTGAAAATTTGAATAAATCAAAAATTTTTTTTTTATTATATAAATAAAACCTATAAACCACTAAAAGCCTAAAAACTTAAATTACTAAATTTCTAAACGACAAAACCCCTAAATAATTTAAAGATTAAATCGGTATACTATAAATAATAAATAATATAATTAAAATATAAATTAAAAAATTAGTATTTTTTAATTAATTATAATTAAAAAATATAAATTATTAGTATTCTTTATTATTTAAAACATACATTTTTATTATTTATTAGTTTATTTTTATATAAATATAAATTAAAATATAAATTATTATTGAGACAGATATAATTTAAAAAATTTATTTTTCATCAAAAAATATATAAGCATATAAATGGATACAAAAATTTAAAAATTTTAAATTAATATTTAGTAAAATATTTCACTTTGATTTTGAATCATTTTAGGTTTTGCAAATATATTTTAAACAATATTTATCTTATTAATAATTGTTTATTATTTTTTTATGATCATTATTATAATATATACCAATAAAATAATTTATATTGAATTTATATGATATTTAATTATTTTGATTATTAACTTCATATTGTATTCACTTTTCAAAAAAAAAATTAAAAATTATTATATTTTCAAAGGTTATCACCTTCAAAAATGAGAAAAAATAACAAAAATACTTTTTTTTATTTTATTTTTTTAATAAAACCTATAAACCACTAAATGACTAAATACTAAAATGACTAAACTCCTAATCCCCGAAGCTCATAAATACTCAAAACATTAAATTAGTATAGTCTAAATAATAAATCATAATTCTCATTATTATTAGTATTCATTATAATTTTAAATATTCATTTTAATTATTTATCAGTTTATTTTTATAAAAATATTAATTACAAAACAAATTATTAGTGAGACGATATAATTAATATAATTTATTTTTCATCAAAATAAATATATATGCTTATAAAATGAGGCAAAATTTTAGAAATAAAAAATTATTTTTTATTAATATATTTTATTTTGATTTTGAATGATTTTAGATTTTACAATTATATTTTAATTTACATCATTCTTATTAATACTAGTTTATTAATTAATTTATTGATCATTATTATAATATTTATTAATAAAATTATTGATATTTAGGTTACATTATATTAAATTATTAAGATTATTATAACTAAATATTATATTCAAATTTAAAAAATATTAAAAATTATCATATTTTCAAAGGTTATAACCTTCAAAAATTAAAAAAAAATCAAAAATTAATTTTTTTCATTTTTCATTCATTAAATAAAAACTATAAATCACTAAACTCTTAAACCACAAAATACCTAAATACTTAAACCAATAAACCGGTATATCCTGAATAATAAATAATAAATCTCAATTTTATTTGTATTCATTATAAATTTAAATATTCATTTTAATTATTCTTAGTTTATTATTATAGAATTATAATTTACAAAAAAAATTATGAGTAAGACAAATATAATTTAAATAATTTATTTTTAAAAACAAAATTATAAACCTATAAAAAAAGCAAAACATTAAAAAAATTATTATTTAGTAATATATTTTACTTTGATTTTGAATAAATTTAGATTTTGCAAATATTTTTTAAATAATATTTATCTTATTAATAATAGATTATTAAAATTTTCTTGATCATTATTATAATATCTAGCAATGTAATTATTTATATTGAATTTAAATGACTTATAATTATTAAGATTATTATAACTCAATATTATATTTACATTTGAAAAAATTTAAAAATTATTATATTTTCAAATGTTATAACCTTTGAAAATCTGAAAAATATCAAAAATAATTTTTTCGTTATATCATTGTTTAAATAAAACCTATAAACCACTGAATGCTTAAAAACATAAATCACTAAACTTCTAAATGATAAAACATTTAAATACTTAAACCATTAAACTGGTATACATTGAGAATAATTAATAAATCTAATTTTAATTTTTATTCAGTATAATTTTAAAATTTTATTTTAATTATTTAATAGTTTATTTTTGTAGAAATATTAATTACTAAATAAATTATTAGTAAGACGTATATAATTTAAATTAAACCTGTATACCCTAAAAAATATAGAATAAATATCATTTATTTCATTATAATTTTAAATATTCATTTTAATATTTATTTGTTTATTTTTATATAAATATTAATTAAAAATATGAGTTATTAGAATAAAATATGAGTTAGACAAATATAATTTATATAAATTATTATTCATCAAAAAAATATGGATAAACTTTTAAAAAGAAAAAAAATTTCAAAACAAAATATTATTATATAGTAATATATTTTGCTTTGCTTCTTAATCATTTTTGGTTTTGTAATTATATTTTAATTGATATCTATCTTATTAATAATAGATTATTATTTTATTTTTAAAAAAAAACCTATATACCACTAAATGCATAAACAATTAAATCAGGAAACTCCTAAACCCCGTAATACCTAAATACATAACCCATTAAACCCCTATATAATACATAATAATTAATAAATCTAATTTTTATTTCTATTTATTATAATTTTAAATATTCATTTTAATTATGTATAGTTTAATTATTTAAAAAAATTTATTACAAAAAATATTTTGAGTGAGACAAATATTATTTAAAAAATTTATTTTTAATAAATAAAAAATATAAGCTTATAAAAAGAAGGAAATATTTGAAAATTAAATATTATTATTTAGTAATATATTTTGATTTGATTTTGAATCATTTTGTGTCATGTAAATATATTTTAATTAATATTTATATTATTAATAATAGTTTATTAATTTAATTTTTGATAATTATTATACTATCTATCATTAAAATTATTTATATTGAATTTATATGATATATAATTAGTAAGATTAATATAATTATTCATGGTATTCACATTTCAAAAAATTTTAAAAATTATTTTATTTTTAAAGGTTATAAGCTTTGAAAATCAGATAAAATCAATAAAAAATTTTTTAATTTTATTATATAAATAAAAACTATAAACCACTAAATGCCTAAAAACATAAATTGCTAAACACCTAAACGACAAAACCCATAAATTAACAATCCATTAAAGCGGTATACCATATATAATAAATCATAAATCTCATTTTAATTTGTATTCATTATAATTTTAAATATTCATTTTAATTATTTATTAGTTTATTTATTATAGAAATATTAATTGCAAAATAAATAAAGAATGAGATAAATATCATTTTAATAATTTATTTTTAATCAAAAAATAAATATAAGCTTATAAAAAGAAGTAAAAATTTAAAAACAAAAAATATCATTTAGTAATATCTTTTACTTTGATTTTGAATCATTATAACTTTTGCATTTTTATATTAATTGCTATCAATCTTATTAATAATAGTTTATTAATTTATTTTTTGATTATTATTATTATATATATCAATAAAATTACTTTAATTGAATTTAAATGTCTTATAAATATTAAGATTATTATAACAAAATATTATATTTACATTTGAAAAAAAGTTCAAAATTATTATATTTTCAAAGGTTATAACATTCAAAAATGATAATCACAAAAATAATTTTTTTATTATTTTATTATTTAAATAAAACATATAAACCTCTAAATGCCTAATCATTTAATTATCTAGACTCCTTAACCCCAAAACCCCCAAAATACTTAAACCATTAAACCTATATAACCTAAATAATCAATAATAAATTTCATTTTAATATGAATTCATTATAATTTTAAATATTAATTTTAATTATTTATTAGTTTATTTTTTATAGAAATATTAATTGCAAAATAAATAAATAGTGAGATAAATATAATTTTAATAATTTATTTTTAATAAAAAAATAAATATAAGCTTATAAAAAGAAGTAAAAATTTAAAAACAAAAAATATCATTTAGTAATATCTTTTACTTTGATTTTGAATCATTATAGGTTTTGCATTTATATATTAATTGCTATCAATCTTATTAATAATAGTTTATTAACTTATTTTTTGATCATTATTATAATATATATCAATAAAATTACTTATATTGAATTTAAATGTCTTATAAATATTAAGATTATTATAACTAAATATTATATTTACATTTGAAAAAAATTTAAAAATTATTATATTTTCAAAGATTATAACCTTCAAAAATGATAAAGAATCACAAAAATAATTTTAATTATTAGTTTATTATTTAAATAAAACATATAAACCACTAAATGCCTAATCATTTAATTATATAGACTCATTAACCCCAAAACCCCCTAAATACTTAAACCATTAAACCTATATAACCGAAATAATCAATAATAAATTTCATTTTTATTTGTAATCATTATAATTTTAAATATTCATTTTAATTATTTTTTAGTTTATTTTTATAGAAATATTAATTATAAAATAAATAATGAGTGAGACATAATTTATATATATTATTTTTTATGAAAAAAAAATAAGCTTATAAAAATAAACAAAATTTCAAAAATTTAAAATTTTATTTAGTAATATAATTTACGTTGATTTTGAATTATTTTGGGGTGTACAAATATATTTTAATTAATATCTATCTTATTAATAATAGTTTATTAAATTAATTTTCGATCCTTATAATAATATATATTAATAAAATTTTTTATATTAGATTTAAATCAAATATAATTATTTAGATTATTATAACTAAGTATTGTATTCATATTTTAGAAAGATTAAAAAATTATATATTTTCAAAGTTTATAACCTTTGAAAATCACGAAAATTCATAAAAATAAATTTTTTGTTATTTCATTGATTAGATAAAACCTATAAACACCTAAATGTGCAAACATATAAATCAATAAACTCCTTAACCCCAAAACCACAAAAAACTTAAACCATTGAATAGGTATACCCTAAATAATAAATCCTATATATCTTTTTTATTTGTATTCATTATAATTTAAATATTTATTTTAATTATTTATCAATTTATTTTTATAGAAATATTAATTACAAAATAAATTATTAGCGAGACAGATATAATTTAAATAATTTATTTTTCATCAAAAAAATATATATGCTTATAAAATGAGGCAAAATTTTTAAAATAAAAAATTATTATTTAGTAATATATCTTATTTTTATTTTGAATCATTTTAGATTCTACAATTATATTTTAATTTATATCATTCTTATTAATACTAGTTTATTAATTTATTTTTTGATCATTATTATAATATCTATTAATAAAATTATTTATATTTAGTTTACATTATATATATTTATTAAGATTATTATAACTAAATATTATATTCACATTTTAATAAATTTAAAATTATTATATTTTCAAAGGTTACAACCTTAAAAAATTTAAAAAAATTCAAAAAATTAAATTTTTTGTTCTTTAATTCTTTAGATAATAACTATAAATCACTAAAGGCCTAAACACTTAAATCACTAAACTCCTGACCCAAAAAATACCTAAATACATAAACCATTAAACCGGTATATCCTAAAGAATAAATAATAAATCTCAATTTTATTTGTATTCATTATAATTTTAAATTATTATTTTAATTATTTATAAGTTTATTATTATAGAATTATAAATTACAAAATAAATTATTAGTAATACAAATTAATTTAAATAACTTATTTATAATAACAAAAATAAAAAGTTATAAAAAAAGCAAAACATTAAAAAAATTACTATTAAGTAATATATTTTACTTTGATTTTTAATAAATTTAGATTTTGCAAATATATTTTAAATAATATCTATCTTATTAATAATAGTTTATTAAATTTTTTTTGATCATTATTATAATATCTAGCAATGTAATTATTTATATTGAATTTAAATGACTTATAATTACTATGTTTTTTATAACTAAATATTATATTTACATTTGAAAAAAAATTAAAAATTATTATATTTTCAAAGGTTATAACATTCAAAAATTTTAAAAATAATAAAAATAATTTTTTTGTAATATCATTGTTTAAATAAAACTTATAACCCACTAAATGCCTAAACACTTAAACCTCTAAACTCCTAAACACAAAAGCCCCTAAATACTAAAACTTTTAAATTCATAAACCTTAAATATAATTTAAATAATTTATTAAAATATTAATTACAAAATAAATTATGAGTGATACAAATATATTTTAAATAATTTATTTTTCATCAAAAAAATATTTAAGCTTATAAAAAGAAGCAAAAAAAAATTATTATTTAGTCATAAATTTTACTTGGATTTTGAATATTTTTAGGTTTTGAAATTATACTTTAATTTATATCTATCATATTAATAATAGCATATTAATTTATTTTTTGATAATTGATATCATATCTACCAATAAAATTGTTTATATTTAGTTTATATTATATATAATTATAATGATTATTATTACTAAATATTGTATTCACATTTTTAAAAAGTTTTAAAATTATTACATTTTCAAAGGTTATAACCTTTGAAAATGCGAAAAAATATCAAAAATAAATTTTTTGTTATTTCATTGTTTAAATAAGACCTATAAACCACTAAATGCCTAAAAACATAAATAGCTTAAGTCATAAATTAAAAAACCTTTAAATAAATAAAATATTAATCTAGGTATACATTAATAATAATTCATAAATCTCATTTTAATTTTTATTCAATATAATTTTTAATTATTATTTTAATTATTTATCAGTTTATTTTTATAGAAATATTAATAAAAAAATAAAATATTAGTGAGACAGAACTAATTTAAATTAGACTGGTATACACAAAATAATAAAGAATAAATCTTAATATTATCTTTATCATTATAATTTTAAATATTTATTTTAATTATTTATTTGTTTATTTTTATATAAATATTAATTAAAAAATAAATTATGAGTTAGACAAATATAATTTATATAAATTAATTTTGATCAAAAAAATATGGATAAACTTTTTAAAAGAAAAAAAATTTCAAAACAACAAATTATTATATAGTAATATATTTTGCGTTCTTCTGAATCATTTTTATATAGTAATATATTTTTCAACTAAATATTATTATTTAGTAATATATTTTGATTTGATTTTGAATCATTTTGTGTTATGTAAATATATTTTAATTAATATTTATATTATTAATAATAGTTTATTAATTTAATTTTTGATCATTATTATAATATCTATCATTAAAATTGTTTATATTGAATTTATATGATATATAATTAATAAGATTAATATAATTATACATAGTATTCACATTTTAATCACATTTTAATCACATTTAAAATATTATTATATTATCAACGGTTATAACATATGAAAATGAGAAAAAATTACAATTTTTTTTTGTTATTTTATTGTTTTAATAAAACCTATAAACCACCAAATGCCTAGAAACATAAATTGCTAAACTCCTAAATGACAAATCTTCTAAATACTTAAACTATTAAATTGGTATACTTTATAATAAATCATAAATCAAATTTAAATTTTATTAAGTATAATTGTAAATTTTTAAATTTTTATATTAATTATTTATCAGTTTATTTTTAGAAAAATATTAAATACAAAATAAATTATTAGGGAGACAGATCTATTTTAAATAATTTATTCTTTATCAAAAAAATATATATGCTTATAAAAAGAGGCAAAATTTCAAAAACAAAAATGTATAATTTTGTAATATATATTATTTTGATTTTGAATCATTTTAGTTTTTGTAATTTTATTTTAATTTATTTCATTCTTATAATAATAGTTTATTAATTTTTTATTGATCATTATTATAATATCTATTAATAAAATTATTTAAATTGAGTTTACATTATATATAATTATTAAGAATATTATAACTAAATATTATATTAACATTTAAATAAAATTAAAAATTATTATA
This sequence comes from Sapria himalayana, assembly GCA_029783825.1. Classification (NCBI taxonomy): domain Eukaryota; kingdom Viridiplantae; phylum Streptophyta; class Magnoliopsida; order Malpighiales; family Rafflesiaceae; genus Sapria; species Sapria himalayana. The sequence continues at coordinate 582,123 of JAREIK010001926.1, forward strand.
TTTTCAAAGGTTATAACCTTCAAAAATTAAAAAAAAATTAATTTTTTATTTGTTCATTCTTTAAATAAAAACTATAAATCACTAAAGTCCTAAACACTTAAATCACTAAACCCCTAAACACCTAAATACTTAAACCATTAAGCTAGTATATCCCGAATAATATATAATACATCTCAATTTTACTTGTATTCATTATAATTTTAAATAGTCATTTTAAATTTTTTTTGTTTATTTTTATAGAATTATAAATTAAAAATAAATTATGTGGAAGACAAATATAATTTAAATAATTTAATTTTAATAGAAAAAAATATAAACTTATAAAAAGAAGCAAAACATCAAAAAAATTATTATTTAGTATTATATTTTACTTTGATTTTGAATAAATTTACGTTTTGCAAAAATATTTTAAAAAATATCTATCTTATTAATAATAGTTTATTAATTTATTTTTTGATCAGTAATATAATATCTATCAATATAATTGTTTATATTGAATTAACATGATATATAATTATTAAGATTATCATAACTAAATATAGTATTCACATAAAAAAAATTTAAAAATTATTATATTTTCAAAGGTTATAACCTCAAAAATGAGAAAAAATAACAAAAATAAATTTTTTGTTATATCATTGTTTAAATAAAACATATAAGCCATTAAATGCCTAAAAACATAAATCTCTAAACTCCTAAACTTCGAAGCCCCTAAATACCTAAACCTTTAAACTCGTAAAACTTAAATATAATTTAAATAATTTATAGAAATATTAATTATAAAATAAATTATGAGTGAAAAATATAATTTAAATAATATATTTTTCATCAAAAAAATATATAAGCTTATAAAATGATGCAAAAACTAAAACAAAATTTTTATTTAGTAATAAATTTTACTTTGATTTTGAATCATTTTAGGGTTTTTAATTATATTTTAATTTATATCTATCATATTAATAATAGTTTATTAATTTATTTTTTGATAATTGATATAATCTTTATCAATAAAATTGTTTATATATATTTTATATTATATATAGTTATAATAATTTGTATGACTAAATATTGTATTCACATTTTTAAAAAATTTTAAAATTATTATATTTTCAAATGATATGACATTTGAAAATTTGAAAAAATATCAAAAATAAATTTTTTGTTATTTCATTGTTTAAATAAAATCTATATACCATTAAATGCCTAAATACTTAAATCAATAACTTCTAAATGTCGAAACCCTAAATAGATAAATATTGTTAATCAAGTATGTCCTAAAAAATAAAAAATAAATCTCATTTTTATTTTTTTCATTATAATTCTAAATATTCATTTTAGTTATTTATTTGTTTATTTTTATATAAATATTAAATACAAAATAAATTATAAGTTAGAAAAATATAATTTATATAAGTTATTTTTCAACAAAAAAATATAGATAAACTTATTAAAAGAAGAAAAAAATTAAAAACAAAAAATTATTATATAGTAATATATTTTACTTTGTTTCTGAATCATTTTAGTTTTTGTAATTATATTTTAATTGATATCTAACTTATTAATAATCGATTATTAATTTATTTTTTATTCATCATTAGAATATTTATCAATAAATATATTTATATTTAATTTAAATGATATATAAATTTAATAATTATTATAAGTAAATATTATATTCACTTTTGGAAAAAATTTTAAAATTATTATATTTTCAAAGATTATAACCTTTGAACATGTTAAAAAAGAAGAAAAAAATTTATTATTTCATTGTTTAAATAAAACCTATAAATCACTAAATGCCTAAACACTTAAATCACTAAACTACAAAATCCCGATACCCCTATATATATATTGTTTAAATGGGCATCCCCTATATAATAATTAATAAATCTCATTTTTATTTATTTTCATTTTAATTTAAAAAATTCATTTTGATTGTTTAGTTATTTATTTATTTATATATATTAATTATAAAATAAATTATGAGTTAAAATCATAATTTATAAAAATTATTTTTAATCAAAAAATATATAAGCTTATAAAAAGAATAAAAATTTAAAAACAAATAATTATTATTAAGTAATATATTTTTCTTTGCTTTTGAATCATTTTAGGGTTTGATATTATATTTTAAGTAATATCAATCTTATTCATAATAGATTTTTAATTAATTTTTTGATAATTATTAGAATATCTATCAATAAAATTGTTTATATTTAATTTATATGATATATAATTATTATGATTATTATAAATAAATATTTATTCACTTTTGAAAAAAATTTAAAAATTATTATATTTTCAAAGGTTATATACCTTTGAAAATATCAAAAAATAATAAAAAAATTTTTTTTTTAATTTTTTTTTTAATTTTTTTTATAAATAAAACCTATAAACCACTAAATGCATCCACAGTTAAATCAGTAAACTTCTAAACCCCGTAATGCCTAAATACATAAACCATTAAACTGATATATACTACTTAATAATTAATAAATCTAATTTTTATTTTTATTTATTATAATTTTAAATATTCATTTTAATTATTTATTAGTTTATTTTTATTGAAATATTTATTACAAAATAAAGTATTAGTGTGACAAATATAATTTAATTAATTTATTTTTTATAAAAAAAATATACGGTGCTAAAAGAAGTAATACTTTAAAAATTAAAAATTATTATCCACTAATATATTTTACTTTAATTTTGAATGAATTTGGGTTTTGTAAATATTTTTTTATTAATATCTATCTTTTTATTAATAATTTATTAATTTAATTTTTGATCATTATTATATTATCTATCAATAAAATTGTTTATATTGAAATTATATGATATATAATTATTAATAATATTGAAATTAAATATTGTATTCACATTTCAAAAAATTGTAAATATTATTATATTTCCAAAGGTTATAACATATTAAAATGATAACAAATAATAGAAAATTTTTTGTTATTTTATTTTTTTATATAAAACCTATAACCCACTAAAAGCCTAATAACATAAATCGCTAAACTCCTAACGACAAAACCCCTAAATGCTTAAACTATTAAACTGGTATAAATTAATAATAAATCTTAAATCTCATTTTAATTTTTATTCAGTATAATTTTAAATTTTTATTTTAAATATTTATCAGTTTATTTTTATAGAAATATTAATTATAAAAAAATTTATTAGTGAGACGGATCTAATTTAAATTAAACCGGTATCCCTAAATAATAAATCATAAATCTCATTTTTTTTTCATTATAATTTTAAATATTCATTTTAAATATTTATTTTTTTATTTATATAAAAATATTAATTACAAAATAAATTGAGTTAGAAAATATAATTTATATAAATTATTTTTCATCAAAAAATTATTGATAAACTTTTTTTAAAAAAAAATTTCAAAACAAAAATTTATTATAGAGTAATATATTTTGATTTCTTCTGAATCATTTTAGGTTTTGTAATTATATTTTAATTTATATCTATATTATTAATAATAGATTATTAATTTATTTTTTGATCATTATTAGAATATTTATAAATACAATTGTTTATATTGAATTTATATGATATATAAATATAATGATTAGTATAACTAAATATTGAATTCACATTTGAAAAAAATTTAAAAATTATTATATTTTCAAAAAATAATAAAAGTAAATTTTTTGTTATTTTATTTTAAAAAAAACCTATAAACCATTAAATGCTAGGGGTGCTCATGAGAAGGGATGGGATGGGGATTACAAATCTCCAGTCCCTTCCCACAGTTCGGAGATTTTCTTTTGAATATTCAGACCCGTCCCATAGGTTGAAAATATCAGGATGGGACAGGACGTAGATTTGGGATTTTGGGTAGGTGAAATTGGTTCTGGGAGGGAACGGAGTACGGACATTTTTTTCAATTTATTTTTTTCAAACCGGCCTAGTTAGTTCATGTCGAAACATTTTGTTGTATAATTTATCATTCCTTAGTTTTGTATCTTTAAAACTCTAATTGGGTCAATTTTGTTTTGTCAAATAGGCTCAATACCGCAAACGAGTTCCATTACCTTGTCAAAAGCTTTGATGTGCAGAAAAGGATAGAAATATTAAATAGAACGGGACCGAGTTGTGTGCTTAATTTGGTTCTTTGTTTTATCACATGTTGGCTTTGTTCAGCCGAGTGAAAGTTAACCATAATAGCAATACTACATTTTTTAAACAATTACTTAAAATATTAAGGAATAGCTAAAGATGACCACAAACATTGGTAGCAGGAATTACTACTTAAGTAATTGCTAAAATTAGGTAGCTTAATATAACAAAAAAATACAACTAATAACAACCATTATAATAATCATTTCAAAGGTCCGTCCTGGAACAAAAAGGATAATCCAAACCCAATTAATTATCTCTTTTACAACTCATCCCTTTTATTCCTCCACTATAGAAGGACATCCAAAGATGAAAACGTGTTAATCATGTAGACATAAATTTCTAAGATGAAAGAGTAATAAAAAAACAAAATTTTACCTTATAAAATTTAATACACCCATTCCAAATTTAGTTGGCCAACTATAGTTGGAAGAATATTTGGATCTTGTGACCCCTCTGAAAATTGTAATTGAACCATATTTTTATTAAATTGAATTAATAAAATAAGTAAAAAGTGAAATTAAAATTTACAAGATTTGTATACTAACCTGATTCATTATCATCAAGGTGTTTAACTAATTGTTCAATTTCAATATGTTTGTTTGAGCTTCTCAATCAATCTTGTAGACATATGAGAAATTCAGCTATTATAGGTGTTAAAGAACTCCTAAATTTATCTAAAGTTCTCCCCCGAGTGCTAAATGTAGATTCGTAGGCCACAGTAAATGCTTGGATAGCAAATATATCCCTTGCTACATTTTCCAAAGAAGGATACCTAACCTCATTTACCTTCCACCAGTTTAGAAGATCAAAATATATTCTATTTTTTTCAAGTTTGTCCTCCAAGTACCTATTCAACTCTTCCAAAGCTGCAACTTCTTGTTCTTTCTCCAATTCAACGAAAAAAATCATCAACATAAATATCACTATCCAACACTACTGCTACAAAAAGCATAATATTTGTTGACTAAAGAGAACCCCAATATTTGTTGAATTTATGCCTCATTTTCATACCCATTTCAGACACCATTGTATCTCTACTATTTTCACAAAGCTCAATTTTTTTTCAAAATTCGAATAATCTCAGGAAAATAAATACTAGAGGTAGAATATTATGAGCCAGAAAATTTACTAGTTACATCATAAAAAGTTTTCAATAAACGAGCCGAAACCCTGGGGTTTGTTCAGTCTCTCTCAGTTGGAACGTTTGAACCAAACTCCTTCAAAAACCTTTTGTCTTTGTCCTCCAACTTATCAAATTCTTTTTGACATTTTATATCAGTTTGTAGCATCAAATAAGTTGAATTCCATCTTGTAGGACAATCTAATTGCAATGAAGATCCATATTTCAAGTTTGCTTCTTCAACACAAAACTTAAACATATCTAATCTTTTAGGACTGCTCCTCACATATTTCACCACAGCTCTAATTTTTTGAATAGCACCCTCAACTACTGAAATGCCATCTCTGACAATTACGTTTATGATATGAGCACAACATCTCATATGAAAATGCTCGCCTCTAAAAGGTACAACACTTTTCTTCACAAGCCTTTTTTTCAAGTGTTCAACTGCAACTTCATTATTTGATGCATTGTCAATAGTAATGCACATCAACTATCTCAAACCCCATTCATTCATGCAAAACTCAATAGCATTTCTAATATTAACTCCAGAATGAGTCTTAATTATACAAAAGTTCAAAGGCCTTTTATGCATATTACATTGAGAATCAATGAAATGAACAGTCAAACATATATAAGACAAATACTGAATGCTAGTCCAAGTGTCGATAGTCAATGAAACTCTATAACAATGAGATGATATGCTATCAATTTATTTCATCTTTTACTTCACTAACAAAGAAAAACAATCCCTCAATATAGAGTGCCTAGATGGAATTTTAAATTGAGGCACACTAACTTCACAAAACTCCTTAAACTCATCCCTCTCAACAAAACAAAAAGCCAATTCATATTTTATGATCATTTTCACCAAAGCCTCCCTAACTAGTTGTTGATCAAATTGCCAACAAGTTAATTTGTTATCCTCTGAACTAGTACCTTTAGTGAAACTTAACAAAGATTGTGACTTGTCTTTACCTTTGTTAGCTTCTATTAATTCTTTTTTGTGTGGAAATTTCCTACAAGTCTCTCTCAAGTATTTCCATAAACCCGAAGTACCTTGATCACTTTTTGCCAAATATTCTTTCCTACACCATATACAAGCTGCCCTACGAGTTTCATTTCTCTCTGAATCAACTAATATCTCATAAGTTTCGCAAACATCAGACTTATACTTGTTATGAGCTTGAGGTTTAGATGTCCATTGACTTTCTTTTACAATTGGAATTGAAGAACCTGCCTTAACAATTGGAGGGTTCGTGAAAGGATGATGATTGGATTTACCAGTACTTTGATCATTTGAGATCTGAGCATCTTCAATTTATTGTATTTTTCGTTTACTGTTGGATTGTGTCATCTACATTGTCATTAATTAATATGATATGTTAAGCATAAATACATATAAATATTTCAAACAAGCAAACTCTACAAAACTGACTGTAACACATTCAGCCCACTCATTCATCCCAACCACAACACCACAACCAATACTCAACAAAACTGACTAAGACGCAAAATAATAATAATTAATCACTCAATTCTCATCAAAAAAAACAAACAAAAAGGCTGGTAGCATCTAGGAAACGGTGGAGGCCACCAGAAGTCCGACGGACAAGGGCTGGACCTAACTAAACACGGCTAGAATGGCATGAGGTGGCATGGAACTCATCGGAACAGCAATAGGTGCGTCGGAATTGGATGGGCAGTAGCGGAATTGGTGGCATCTTCATGTTATATATTTATATATATTCCTGGTTCTAGTATCAGTTTTTTAGGACACGATGGTTCTTGGGATGGATATTGCTTAAGATCCGGAACCATCCCAAAAGAAAAAATACGTGATAGAACGGGACTAGGAAAAGTCAAAGTCAATGGATTTTTCTCAGTCCCGTTCGTTCGGGACAAGACTTCTAGTCGGGTCACGGATCTTCGAGTCCCGTGAGCACCCATACTAAATGCATTTAAAGTTAAATTAATAACTCCTAAACCTCGTAATGCCTAAATACATAAACTATTAAACTGCTAAATACTACTTAATAATTAATAAATCTATTTTTTATTGCTATTTATTATATTTTTAAATAGTCATTTTAATTATTTATTAGAGTATTTATTTAGAAATATTTATTACAAAATAAATTATGAGTGTGACAAATATAATTTAAATAATATATTATTTATATAATAAAAATATATTCTTATAAAAGAAGTATAAATTTAAAAATTAAAAATTATTATCAAGTAATATAAGTTACTTTAATTTTGAATCAATTTGGGTTTTGTAAATATTTTTTAATTAATATCTATCTTAATATTAATAGTTTATTAATTTAATTTTTGATCATTATTACAATATCTATCAATAAAATTATTTATATTAAATTTATATGATATATAATTATTAATATTATTATAACAAAATATTGTATAAAAATTTCAAAAAATTGTAAATATTATTATATTTTCAAATGTTATAACCTATGAAAATGATAAAAAATTATAGAAATTTTTTCTGTAATTTTATTTTTTTAAATAAAACCTATAAACCACTAAAAGCCTAAAAACATAAATCACTAAACTCCAAACGACAAAACCTCTAAATACATAAATCATTAAAGTGGTATACATTAATAATAAATCATAAATCTCAATGTAATTTTTATTCAGTATAATTTAAAATTTTTATTTTAATTATTTATAAATTTATTTTATAGAAATATTAATTACAAAATAAATTATTAGTGAGACAGATCTAATTTAAATTAAACCGGTATCCCTAAATAATAAAATAATAAATCTCATTTTTTTTCATTATAATATAAATATGCATTTTAATTATTTATTTGTTTATTTATATATAAATATTAATTACAAAATAAATTGAGTTAGAAAAATATAATATATATAATTTATTTTTCATCAAAAAATTATTGATAAACTTTTTTAACGTAAAAAAATTTCAAAACAAAAAATTATTATATAGTAATATATTTTACTTTTCTTCTAAATAAATTTAGGTTTTGTAATTATATTTTAATTGATATCTATCTTATTAATAATAAATTATTAATTTACTTTTTGATCATTATTAGAATATTTATCAATAAAATTGTTTATTTTGAATTTATATGATATATAAATATAATGATTATTATAACTAAATATTGTATTCACATTTAAAAAAAAATTAAAAATTATTATATTTGCAAAGATTATAACCTTTGAAAATATCAAAAAAAAATAAAAAAAATTTTATTATTTTATATTTTTAATAAAACCTATAAACCACTAAATGCATACACAGTTAAATTAGTAAACTCCTAAACCTCATAATGCCTAAATACATAAACATTTAAACTGCTATATACTACTTAATAATTAATAAATTTAATTTTTATTTCTATTTTATTATAATTTTAAATATTCATTTTAAGTATTTATTAGTTTATTTTTATAGAAATATTTATTACAAATTAAATTATGAGAGCGACATATATATTTTAAATAATTTATTCTTAATTAAAAAAATATTTGCTTATAAAATAAGTAAAAATTTAAAAATTAAAAATTATAATCAAGTAATATATTTTTACTTTAATTTTGAATCAATTTAGGTTTTTAAATATATTTTAATTAATATCAATCTTTTTATTAATAGTTTATTATTTAAATTTTGATCATTATTATATTATATATTAAAAAAATTATTTATATTGAATTTATATGAATATAATTATTAATATTATTATAACTAATATTGTATTCACATTTCAAAAAATTTTAAATATTATTATATTTTCAAAGGTTATAACCTGTGAAAATGAGAAAAATTACAATTTTTTTGTTATTTTATTGTTTAAATAAAACCTAAACCACTAAATTCCTAAAAACATAAATTCCTAAACTCCTAAACGACAAAACCTTAAATACTTAAAGCTTTAAAATGATGAAAAACTAAAAAAAATTATTATTTAGTAATAAATTTTACTTTGATTTTGAATCATTTAGGTTTTTTAATTATATTTTAAGTTATATCGATCATATTAATAATAGTTTATTAATTTATTTTTTTGATAATTGATATAATATCAATAAATAAAATTGTTTTATATTTAGTTTATATTATATAGTGATAATATTTATTATTACTAAATATTGTATTCACATTTTAAAAAAAATTAAATTATTATATTTTGAAATGTTATAACCTTTGAAAATTTCAAAAAATATCAAAAATAAATTTTTTATTATTTTATATTTTATATTTTTAATAAAACCTATAAACCACTAAATGCATACACAGTTAAATTAGTAAACTCCTAAACCTCATAATGCCTAAATACATAACATTTAAACTGCTATATACTACTTAATAATAATAAATTTAATTTTTATTTCTATTTATTATAATTTTAAATATTTCATTTTAAGTATTTATTAGTTTATTTTTATAGAAATATTTATTACAAATTAAATTATGAGAGCGACATATATATTTTAAATAATTTATTCTTAATTAAAAAAATATTTGCTTATAAAATAAGTAAAAATTTAAAAATTAAAAATTATAATCAAGTAATATATTTTACTTTAATTTTGAATCAATTTAGGTTTTTTAAATATATTTTAATTAATATCAATCTTTTTATTAATAGTTTATTAATTTAAATTTTGATCATTATTATATTATATATTAAAAAAATTATTTATATTGAATTTATATGAATATAATTATTAATATTATTATAACTAAATATTGTATTCACATTTCAAAAAATTTTAAATATTATTATATTTTCAAAGGTTATAACCTGTGAAAATGAGAAAAAATTACAATTTTTTTTGTTATTTTATTGTTTAAATAAA